>JAJPUD010004589.1:0-41586 GCA_023553655.1 Myrmecobius fasciatus | reverse complement strand
CCTCTACTTTAAAACCTTCAGCTCGCGCGCAGCCGCCGTCCTGGCTCGGACCCCCGTTTGCGCAGCCGCCGTCCTAATTTAATCCCTCCGCCCACGAAGCCGCCCTCCTCGCTCAAACCCTTCAATCACGTGGCCGCCGTCCTGGTTCGGCGTCCAGCTCACGCCGCCACAGTCCTAGTTTAATTTCTGGCCAACCTCCTGGCTCAAGTTTTCCGCTCACGTGGCCGCCGTCCTGGTGCGGTCCCCCCTCCCCCCCATCTCGAGGCCACCGTACCTTCGCCCTGGGGCATTGCAGTGGCCTACTTGGCCCTCCTGCCTCTGGGCTCTCCTCCTCAGCCCTTCTGCCCAGCTGCCAGAACGATCCTCCTAAAGCTGACCCCTCACAGTGTCAGTCCCTTTCTTCACATCTGGGGGTCCCACCTCGCCTCTTCTTTGGCTTTTTAAGTTCTGGCTAGCTGGACACTGAACACGCCCACTTCCCACGACGTTCCACTTTCCCCCTAACTTTGTGTGGCCCATCTCCCTCAAGCTTGGGATGCCGATTTTCCCCCTCATCACTTCATGGTACCAGAGGATTCATTCAAGACTCAATCCCATCTCTTGGAAGCTTCTCTTAACCACTCACTCCCCTAGTTGCTAGAATGGGGATTTCCTTTTTTTCCTTTACTCCTTCCAATAGTAGGTGCTGGTATAAAGCATCCCCCATATAAATCCTCTTGAACAAATGAATGTCATATCCTAGGTCTTCTCCAATATAGTTTTTCATTTAAATCTCTTCACAATAAATTATGGCAACTAGCAGAAGTTCATATTTTCCTTGGACTAACACTGTGAATGTATTCCACAGTCATCATGTGAACTCAAACTGAGGCTGACTTTTCAGGAATGTTGGGATAGAGTTCAGTCAAGGGTTACCCTTACAAGCCTTTGTGCCATGTCTTCCACGACTCCATGTGTCAGAATCTGTAGTAAAGAAAGATCAGGGAAACCAACTCATTGATTCCTATGGCCAGTTGTCAATAAGCATTACATATTTGCTATGTGTCAAATACAGTGCTAGGTACAAAAAAGGGGGCAGATGACAACCCCTGACCTTATGGGGCTGACATTTTAATAGAAAACAAGGAAGGTGCAAAAAGGAAGAAAAGGGGAGGTACCCAATGCAGGGGCATTAAGTCAGAAAGGGTTAGTAGGTGGGAAATGATGGCTGGGTGTCTTCCTTAAATGGAGGATCTGAGAAGGGCCCCATAGTAGGAGATGCTACTAGTAAGTTGAGTTCCAGGGCTGAAGTGATCTTGAAAACCAAAGAGGAGCTCTAGGGGAGAGCAGATGGGTGGATAATAGCAAAATAATGAGGCAGATGTAGCATTTTTATTTTTGCTGAGGTTTATTCAAACAAAGATACATAATTAAAAAGTAAAGATATCCCTGATGTGGACATGTCCAAAGTGGCTTTGTGCAGTTTCCAGCAGCTCACATGAATCAGAATGTCTTCTCAAATCTGGGCAGCTATTGTGGGGTTTTAGACAAGGACTTTTAATTGATTTAAATTACTCATCCCCAATCAAGTCTAATTTCCCTCCCTCCCCTACACCAGAGGAACCAAGTCTCAGATGTTTGTATTTCCATCAGTGAGATCAGCTGTGGGTCTCAAAGGAAAAATCCCTGCAGGCTTGATGGAATACGCTTCCAGTAGCTTATTTTAGTAGTCCTATTTCCATATCTTGTCAAGGGTTTCTAGAGCTAGATAACTATACCTTAACAAATCTGGTTCCGAGAACAGGCCATTTCTCACCTTTGTGGGTGTGTCCAGATATCACAAAAGCACCCACTCCGAAAGCATTAGCTGGTAAGTAGTCAAAAGAAATAGACGTGAGGGCCTTATCTCCATGCCTACGGTAAGGCCCCTTTAATCTCTATACATTTACACATGTTCACTGCTGCATTAATAGGGTTTCTTTCCAGTATGTCTTATACTTAAGAGAAGATTTCCTGATTAAGACCTTTACATCCATAAAATATTTTTCTCAAAAATTTTTGGAAGATCAATAAGGTGTGCGATCTCATAGAAAGCATTCCCACAACAATTATAGCTTGCATTCTGTTGCATGTGTTTATCAGCTTGACCAGCTTTTGCCAATAAGCCAGCACGAATAAGAGAAACAGGTTTTATTATACAGTGACATACCCCAGTAGCATTTGATTGGGAATGTGCACCATTCATAATTCAGCTACTACTAGTTCAATGTTACATGAAACAAACAAACAAAAAAAAAAGATTGCTCATTATAGTACAGCTGGTTATTCAAAGAAAAAAGAATGTTAAAGAAAACATATCATTAGCTATAGGAGATGAGGATATAGGATGTGCATTATTTAATATAGTTAGCTACATATCAAAGTCAAAGGGAACTACATATCAAGTTAGATAAGAGTAGATATGCCAGGGACTCAGAGTCCTTTAAAATTTTTTTTTATAGCAATTAAGTCTTTTTGTATCAATTATATGAGGAAAGAAGACATTGAATAGAACCAACTTTTGCAGCTGGTCTTTTAGTTCATGCAGGCATTATACACAGCAAAACTGCAAATTCCGAATAAAATGGGAGTCAGTTATGTTCTCCCAAATATTCACTTTTCACAATTCCCCCTCTGTCCCTAGATAAAACCATTTTTATCTTTAGGGCACCTAATTAGAGGATGAGATTAAGTCAGCTTGTACAGCAAAATAGGCAACTTGGTCCAAAGAGGGTTATATCGGTTATGAAACAAAATATATGGGTAACAAATAACACAAAAATCAGAACATTCCCTTAAAAATAATCAAATTTCAATAAATAATCAGTTATAATAACTCTAAGAAGGAACAAGAAAATTTAGATAAAAAACAGGGCACTCTTAAGAGATAATGCATAATAAACACAGCTCTGTTGTCAGAAGAGAAAAATCAAAACAGGGAATGTGTTGTTAATATCCACTTAGAAAGCAAGTTTGTTTTCCCATCATTTTGGGTTAGCTGTCTACTTTATGAAGTCATCTGCTTCTGGGAAACACTTTTCTTAGGAAATTCTGTATTAAAGGGAATTCTGTCCACAAACTGTCCAGCTTAATCTACTTAAACTCAGAAATGTGTATCCCTGAGTCAACATCTTGGTATTTTTAATTGAGGCATTAGCTGCCAAAAGTACCTCAATAGGTCTTTTCACCTTGTTTACAGAGTGGATTTGCAGAGGTTATTTCCTTGACCACTTTCCAGGTTCCAGGTCACTTATGGAGATTCTCTAGGCAATTCTTTTACCTGTTAATGATAAAACTTAATACGGCTTAGAAAGGCTTGTCAAAACTAATCATGTTGACTTTCTAGTAATTATAATCCATGTGGTGAAAGTCAGTACGAGTCTCATAGAGTTAACTTTTTATAACCTCATCAGATGAGGTCACCTCTGAAAGTTTAGTTTTCAGTATTCACATACTCTATTTTTTTCTTTAGATGTTTACCTGAAACCTGCATGTGGTATAGACAGACATTGCTATAAACAACGCCATCTATGGGCTAGAAGAACAATCTTTTAAAGGATTCTTAAGAACCTCACTTTGTAAAATAAGTCCTTCTGCCTCAATATTATCAGAGGGCCTCAAACAGAAATGGGGGGGAGGGGGAGAATTTGATTTCCTATTTTTAAGCATTCCCAAAATAAGATACAAATGTTTTGTTTTAAAATCCATTTAATCAGCTTGTACATAATGAAATACTCTGGAAAACTAGTTCATTTAATGTATGAATTTCAACAAATTGAGACAAACCTTTTCTTAAAGCTAAGTGCCTTAGGATTACGTGACTGTAAAAACTTATGTTTAATGAGTCTATATCCAATTATTTTATTATATGGTGTTTAGCCACACATATTAAGGGGAAGGGAAATGATCTTTGGCCATTTGGTTAGGACAAATAGCAATTTCTTTTTTTCTTTTTTCTTTCTTTATTTTTTTTTTTTTTGCTTTTTGCTAAGGCAATTGAGGTTAAGTGACTTGCCCAGGGTCACACAGCTAGGGAATGTTAAGTGTGAGACCAGATTTGAACTCAGGTCCTCCTGACTGCAGGGCTGGTGCTCTATCCACTGCACCACTTAGCTGCCCCAGCAATTTCTATAAAGTAATAGAAAACACTAGATTTTCTATTTACGGCTTACATATTTCCTTGGTTAAGCTACTAGAGCTTTAGTTTTGATCTGTAAAACCATAAAAACAATGGCTTCTAGAGAATGACAGTATATTTTATTGAGCAAACCTTTTGTTCTTCCAGAGTGGCAAGTGAGTGCTTTCAAAATCTCATTGAACCCTTCCCTGACATAATTGGTGGTTTGCCAAGGATCACAAGTACTTCTTTTCTCCCAATATATGTATATATAGGAATATACCTTCAGGTATAGTCATTTAAGTTGTTTTGTAAAGGAAATGGATAATATTTATTTCCTGTCTTCTCATTTAAAAAAAAAATGTGACTTAAAAGTTTCTTGACAACTAATTAAACAATTCTATGCAGGAAAGCCTCAATCTAATTTGAGACCTTATAAACAATTACTAAAACATATTCATATGCCTGTGTATTTTGGCATTTATATGGATAAGCATCTGTGAATATTCAAGTGGACCTCAAAAAAACCTGAAAGAAGTTCAGTAGTTCCTTATTAACTCCAGGATAAAAATTGAGATATATTCTATTCACAGGATATTATGGTCAGACTCAATATTAACCAGGTAGGAAATTTTGCTATTCAGAGAGGAGAGCATAGTGGGGAAATTGAGTCTAGAAGCTCCTACCATTACTTTCATAAAGCTTTTTTCTCATTCTTCTCAACTACTTACACTCACCTGTAGCGTTTTTCAGAATGCCATTCCTTTGAGCAGTTTATGGCATTTCCCTTGAATGGTGAATTCCTGGATTAGCAATAATGCAAAGTTAAATCTAAATTCAAAACTCAGACCAAGTCAAATTATAGTCCCAAGAGATTTAACTCTCTTAACATAGCAAATTCCAGTGTTCACAGCTTAAGAAAGGATATAATAATTCCCTTGTTGTTGCAATAATATTCATTTAAAATAATTTTTAAAATTGATCCTCAGTTCTCATCAAGAACATATATGATATTTAAAAAACAAACAACTTTAATTGGTGTCTATATATAATGTTCAGACATCCTGATCATAACCAAGTAGTAAAGTTAAGAAAATAATCACATTCTGGGGTTTTATATAAAAAGTTAATGTTTGATATAGTTCACTGAAAATTGAGAAAGACAATGGCTTCTAACAATTTGGATATCTTAAGGTATCATATAAGGCAAAAAGAAAAATATTTTCACTGAGACCTATGTTACATTGGCTCAAAGATATTAACTTCAGTGCACATTTTTCTAAGTATAATTTTATATAGTTTGGTTTTCATGAACTTCATAATTAATAGTCTGATTTTTATCTTTGAATTTACAAAGTTCTGATTCTTTCAGTGTACTCTTTCATGGAGCTGATATTTTACGATCTTGTCCAAGTTGAAGATCCAAAGGACCTAACGTGTCCTTAAAGAATTTCACAGATAATAATAAGAATTTGCAAGATTTTTAGACTTTTGCCAAATTCCAAATAATTAACATTATTCATATTTATGCAAAATATAACCAAGGAAGTAGACAGTTTTTTTAAAAAACCACAATTATAAGTCTCTAATATGTGAGAGTTTAAATTCAGCATTTCATAGCATTTACATCAAGGGGGGGGAGTTAATCTCCTAATGATACAAATGTAGTAAGTATATTCAGTATCATTTTTTCAAATTAACAACATTTATATAGTTTCCCAAAATCAAAATGCAAAAAATAAGGAACATTTTCATTTTTTTTAACAATATCATGGATTTAAAACATGAAACAAAACATTGCCAAACAAATGACATGAACTCAACTGAATGCATTCTGAGTTATCTTATAAAGAAAACCATTTCATTTATCAATTCTTGCATTCTATATTAGTTACATTAAGAGATCAGTAGAGAGCATAGTATAGAGTATAAAGATCAGTATATATAAAGTTCAATTGTCCTTACATTACAAAGGTGTTATCAGCAATTATCATTCAGAACACAATTATTTTGTAAATAGTAATTTCCCAGTTTCTGCCACATGAATCCAGCTACTTTTCTACATGAAGAATATAAAAATTGATGAAATAAAGCTTGGCAATCATTTAAAAAAATCTCAAAATTAACTAGTTGAGGAGGAAAAAAAGCACTAACAATCATTTTAGAACCAAGGAGATCTTCTATTCTCTTCTAATCTAGAGCAGTTATAAGATTTAACTCTGATAATATTTTATTACCTTCTTGGCTTTTCTTTTGAGCTATGCTGGACATTTTGGTTGCTGGTAAAAAATAAAAACCTTGTATTATGCCAAGTTGAGTCAAGAAAATCATTAGTTTTATATTTCTGATCTTTGAGAAAACCTACCTCCCTCTTTAATTCTCATTGCCTTCTAATCAAGTTTTATATCCACACTGTGTAAGTGCAAATGGTCTCCAAACATCCTTTAACTTTCTTATTGTTCTTTTCAAAACAGAATCTTTATTTCTAAACTGATTCCCTTCACTTTCCTTCTCTACCTTCTCAATCCCTCACAACTTTATTTCCTAATCATATTCCATTCCAGCCACAAAACTAGTTTTCTTTACACTTCTAAAATCTTTTCTTTCTAAATCAGCACAAGTTTTACCATACAATTCCAATTAACTGCAAAACTTTTACTTTTTCCCTGATCAAAATTGAAACTTTAAGGTTTACAGATAATTCCTTATTTTGTTAGGTAAAATATTTCCAATTTGTTTCTTTAAGGGCTTGCAAATGCAGTCAATTCTAATTTCTTTTCATTGTTTCTAATTTACTTAGGCTATTAAACTTTTAAAAGTTCATTCACAGAAAAACACAGAAGTAAAATGAAAACTTTCCCTTAAAATGCAATTTTGCTGATTTAAATAAACCTTTTCCCCAATTTTATGAGTTAATAATTGCACTACATAGTTCTCAAGCACCAAATATTTAGAAATTGCAGACTTCAAAACCATTTGGTTCTTAATTTTTTTTTAACTGTTTAAGGCTTTCTTAGTTTTCTTCTAGTTGGTGAAATCATCTTCTTAAAACAATAAAACACCTTACCTTAAAACAATAAACCTGTCACACTTCAAGAGAGTGGTAAAGAGGCTGAAGTGTTATTTGTATGTAACTTTCACCAAGTTTTCATTTTTCTTACGTTAACAAAGAGCATAAACCTCAAATTCAGCCTTTATTCCAGCCTTTATAAAAACATCCAAACCACACTGAAAATTCATACTAAGGAAATTACATATACCATATATTTATGTAAATGGGGAAAGGATTTTCCTCCCTCTAATCTTTTACTCCCAATCTAGCAAGAATTAAGAACAGAGAAACAAGACTATCTTTTGAAAGATTTGAAATTTGTGGTATAAAAGGTCTCTTTTCCCCCTGGTGATCTTCCTGCATCTGGGTCTTACCATCCCATTCACTGGAAATAAAAATAATCAGCAGGAGGATTTCAGAGAAAAGTTTTTCTTGCCAGAGGGGCAAGGTTGTAAAGGGCAACGTTACGGTCCCTTTAAAAAAAAAAAAACAAAAACAAAAACAAACCAGGGTATTGTCTCTAGCCAGCTGTTATCTCCAGAGACCCTGTGTTTGAGACAAGTGGTAGAGTACTGGGTAGAAAATGTAACAAAGAATGGCAGAATTTTTCTCTGACAAAACTGCATGAGGAGGTGGCTTTTTCCTTCCTGAGGAGAAAGATTCATTAATGTTTCACGATTTGGTTGGCAAAATGTATGTACTTTAGGATCTAACCAAATAAATCAATAATTCACTTTTTTCCCCTCTAGAATTTCTAAAGTTTCATGACTGTAATGGCCAGTGTCATTTAGTATGTTAATTTAGTAAATTAATCTTATTAGTTTAATATTAAGTAAATTAGGTATTGAGTGGCCATTTAGTTTAAGAAAAAACAAATTCTCATTTAGAGACTAGCCCTTCCTAGCATTTTTCCCCCAAATCATCAAAATTGAGCTAAAGATTCTATTCCAGAACAGAAATATCAACCAGATTCCATCATGATGACTGATTACTCAAGGTAATATTAAGGCTTACATCTGGTTCATAGTATTAATGTTTGGGATTCTCCCCTGTCCCCAGCTTTCTGACCACTTGAGTTTATGGTCAGATGACCTGTTTGCCCTCCACCAGTTTCCTCTGGTTCTGCCCTTGTAAGATATAGTTTTTCCAAAGGCTCCGTGGCCTCTTAATGCCAGGTATTAGGTCAGGCTGAAAATCTAACCAAGAATTTAGACAGGAAGGTTGACCAAGACACAGAGTAAGCACAAATGACACAAAACCAGACCACACAATACAATAACACACAAATCATTAACCTGTTTCTGTCGGTCTCTTAATTTGGAGCACAAAAATGTCCGATTGCCTTTAATAGCCCTCCCATTTCCCCATTTTTAGAAGTTCCTGAAATGAACTCATGGGTATGTAGCTGGAAAGTTCTTGGGAGATGGGGATCGGCAAAGGCTGGACTGGCCAGTATCAGTCGGAGTTGCCAAAACTGTGGTGTGAATTTTCTTATCAGTTTGGCTACCTTTTGCCAATTCAAGACTTAACACAAGTCAGAGAAACAGGTTTTATCGTACACTCAGAAAGCAACACACTCCACCCTCAGTTGGTGCAAATGTATGTCACTGATATTATTTATGCGTTATATGAAACAAAGAAAAAAAAAAGATGGTTGCTTGTTACAGAGCAACTAGTATTACAATGAAAAACATATACTTCTTAAAGAAAATGTATATGATTAGCTATCGAAGATAGAGAAAGGATGTGCCCTTTTTAGTATGGTTAATTTCATCAAGTCAAAGGGAACTATCTATCGGGTTAGATGAGGGAGGGAGATAGTCCAGAGCTTGTGGAGTCCTTTTTTTTTTTTTTCCCCCTCTTTTTTAAGAAGGAATCAAGTCTTTCTGTACCAATTAGAGGATGAAAGAAGACATTGAAGAGAATCAACTATTGAAGCTGGTCCTTCAGTTCATAAAGGGCTCCTACACAGAAAACTGGCCAACACAGAACAAAATAGAGTCAGTCATATTCTCCAAACAATGCACTTTCAACAATTTTCTTGTGGTAATTAAGGGGTGACTGATATTTAAAGCCTTTTCCACACTGTTTACATTTACAGGACTTTTCTCCAGTATTTCTCTGGTATTCTCTAAGGTGTGCACTTTGGTGGAAGAGCTTTACATAATTCTGTAATTATAAGATTTCTTTGAGCTTAGAACAAACACATCCCCACAGTCATTATTTTTATAAATCCTTTCAGGATAAACATTTTGGTACTCCAGTGGAAGGCTTTCCAACACTACTCTGTTCACATTTCCTTCTACTACAAAGTATCTGGAAAATAAATAAGCAATTCATTGTATCAAAAAGCTTTTCCGTATTCATTATGTTCATAAAGTTTCTCTTCAGTATGCTTTTTCTGGTGGGAAGTGAGCTGTGTTCGGAGAATGAAGCCCTTGCCGCATTCACTACATATGTAAGGTTTTTCTCCAGTATGAATTCTCTGGTGGTAAAGAAAGGATGAATTGTGTCTAAAGGCCTTCCCACATTCATTACATTCATAAGGTTTTTCTCCAGTATGAACTCTCTGGTGGTTAGTAAGGGATGAGCCAGAGCTAAAAGCCTTCCCACATTCATTACATTCATATGGTTTCTCTCCCGTATGAATCCTCTGATGGAAGGTTAGATGTGTGCTGTGGACAAAAGCTTTCCCACATTCATTACACTCGTAAGGCTTTTCTCCAGTATGAATTCTCTGATGGGAAGTAAGCTGTGTGTTCACTCTGAAGGCCTGCCCACATTCATTACATACATAAGGTTTCTCTCCGGTATGAATTCTCTGGTGGTAAATAAGAGATGAATTGGAGCTAAAAACTTTCCCACAGTCTCTACATTCATAAGGTTTCTCTCCAGTATGAATTTTCTGGTGGGAAGTAAGATGTGCACTCTGGATGAAAGCCTTCCCACACTCATTACATTTATAAGGTTTCTCTCCAGTATGAATTCTCCGGTGGTAAGTGAGGGATGTACTAGAACTAAAAGCCTTTCCACATTCATTACATTCATAAGGTTTCTCTCCAGTATGAATTTTTTGGTGAGAAATAAGATGCGCACTCTGCATGAAGGCCTTCCCACATTCATTACATTCATAGGGTTTTTCTCCAGTATGAATTCTTTTGTGAAAAGTAAGCTGGGTGCTCTGATTGAAGGTTTTCCCACATTCATCACATTCATAAGGTTTCTCTCCAGTGTGGATTCGTTGATGGGAATTAAGCTGGGTGTTTCCTCTGAAGACCTTTCCACACTCGTAACATTCATAAGGTTTCTCCCCAGTATGAATTTTCTGGTGGTACGTAAAAGACGAATTGTACCTAAAAGTTTTTCCACATTCGTTGCACTCATAAGGTTTTCCCCCCGTATGAATTCTCTGATGGGAATTTAGCTGTGTTCGAAGAATGAAAGCTTTTCCACATTCATTACATTTATGAGGCTTCTCTCCAGTATGAATTTTCTGATGGTACATAAGGGATGAGCTGAAGCTAAAAGTTTTGCCACAGTCTTTACAGACATGAAGTTTCTCTCTAGGATGGATTTTTGGATGCTCAGGATGATGTTTATCCTCCATTAAGTCTTTTCCAAATTCACTATAACCATGAGTTTGATTTACATTATATGTCATATGATCCTGAAAAAGATCGGAATTACACTTGAATGATTCCCCACATTCATCATGCACAGCAGGTTTCTCAACATCATAATTCCATCCTTCTCCCAACTTGGCGCACTGGTAATCATCTTTTGAGTATTGTTCCTGGGATGATTTGTCCACAACAATGTCAACCTTTGAAACAGATTCTTTTGTTTCAGGCTCAGTTTTCCAATCTGAAATGAATAAATTAAATACCAGTATTTACATGCTTTGACTGGTGACTGTTTAAAAGTGCTTTCACAAATATTACTGGATTTAAACCTCTCAACAACCCTGTGAAATAGGCTGGGGGAAGTATTGTTGCATTTGGGTGGTTCAGAGCAGACTTCACTGACTAAACTGAATGACTAAATTGCTAATGAGGGTTGACCAAGCTGCTTCTCAAACATTATATAAGGTCAATGTTCAGAGATACGTATTCAAAGCTGAGGACATTCCAATTTCCAGAATCCAAAGGATTGAATCACCGGGTATCCAAATAACCTGCAGAACTGTGCTAAGCTCTGAGAAATCATGAAGAGCAAATGACAGATGTCATGTGTGTGTGTGTGTGTGTTTTAATGGAGAAAGAGATCGATTCTGAAAATTACAAATGGCAGGCAATAGCACTGAAGTGAAAATCGGATAAGTCACTAAACTGTACAGGTTCCATTTTCCTAATCTGCATAATAGGAATGCCAAGAGTGGTAGGGATCTTGTAAGGATCAAAAAAGGTAAAGTACTTAAAAGTGATTTGTGGAACCTAAAGAGCTATAGAAAAGTTACTTACCCTTTTGGTATCAATGTCTGATCAAATCAGAGCACACGGTTTGTAAGTAATGGGGAAAAAAAAAAAAAATTCAAGCCACACTAAAAATCCCTCACTTTTTTACTGAGCAGAATTCATCAGGAAGGATCTATCAGGAAGGATACTTTAGTCATCATAAAGTTAGCTTTCAGTGACATATCCGACAAAAATCTTTTAGGTTATCCTTGCTGATGTTCATAAAATATACTTTGTTATGAGATCTGTGACAAATATAGCTAGAGAGAATCAAATTACTAGACTGATATTAATGTGGAAAGAAGTACCTATTGCCACATATACAATAGGTTATATACTTTACTTTCTTTTCCATAATTATATTGAATTTTAAAACAAATAAGATGTGCTAATCATACTTGTTGCTGACTCAAAGATAAGGACAGCTAATACTCTGGATAACACAATCCATATTTAAGAACCTAAAGGAGATGGATTTGCTAAATATCTTCAAGTGCTTCAAGGATGCATGGTTTTCTGAGTGGGTATTTGCTCCATGGACAAAGATTTCCAACCTTTTTACTATTTGGTATTTTACCTTCTAGTATTTTTGACCCCAAAGTTCATCAGTCCATGGATAATCTGGTGAAGCTCTTACTGAAGTTGCTAGGAAGGCTAGACATTAGAAGATCTTCAAGCTCAGCAGGATTCATCACAATTTATCCTCCCCTGATATAGGGGAGAGTGCTAAGAACCACTAACCACTAATGAAAAATATAGGAGGACTTCTGTGGAGAAACCCAAGAAGCAGGATATGAAATTTAACTGGGATCAGTTTTAAAGACCTGCAGTGTTCAAAGATTCATTCACACCATTTCAAAATGGGATAAAACGGGTAGAAGACAGCTCAAGTGAATAAATAGCTGGTGGTTTGATATAATTAAAAAGCACAATATGTAACAACAGGTAAGTTTGCTTTTTTATTATTTTTAAGTGATGGGAGGAAGGGAAGGCAAGAAAGGATACAAAAGAAATGTCTCATAATACTTTTCACTGGTTACAACACAGCTGCAGAGGCTCACTATTTTAAAAAATGGACAAATCAGGACTAGATGAGGAGGAGGAAAGATGGGAAATGATCAGGACACCATAACTTGAAGACTGGCTAAAGCATTGAGAATGTTTATCACGTGGAAAACTTCATATCATGAAAAAAGATATCACATGGATAGAACACCAGCCCTGGGGGCAAGAGGACCTGAGTTCAAATTCAGCCTCAGATACTTAACACTTACTAGCTGTGTGACTCTGGGCAAGTCAATTAACCCCAATTGCCTCCAATGAAAGTTGGAAAGAAAAAGAAAACTTCAATAAAATGTGATTGTTGCCTTAAAATATTTGAAGTATCATCAACTGATATGATGAAAATAATAGGAATCAAAAAAGAAATTAACAGCTTAGTATAAGAGGTACAAAATCTTGACCATGCAACAAACTCCCTGAAAATAATAAACAAAATACAGTGATTTCATGAGACAACAAGAAACATGAAAACAGTCAAAAAACTGATTAGAAGAAAGCATAAAGTATCTCACTGTAAAAGCAGCTCATCTGAAAAACAGATCTAGGATAAAAAAAATTTAAGAATCATTAAACTATCCAAATTCCATGATACTACCACTACCCCCACACCCCCAAAAAAAAGGAAAAAGGAAAAAGTCTAGACATCATATTTCAAGAAATTTTGAGAGAAAACTGCCCAGATCTCTTAGAAATCAGAGCCTGTTACCTCCTGAAAGAAACCTCAAAATAAAAGCTCCCAGGAACAGCATAGGCAAAATTCGGAGCTTCTAAGTAAAAAAAAAAAAAAAAAAAAAAAAAAAAATACAAGTAGCCAGAGGAAAAAAATTCAAGTATCAAGGAACCACAGTCAGAATCACTCATGATTTAGCAGTCATCACTAAAACAGAGCAGAGAACTTGGAATATATCTCAGGGATATAGACTTACAGCCAAGAACAACATATCCAGAAAAATAAATATAAAGCTAGAGAGGCAAAAAATAAAGAACCTTCCAAGAAACAGGTTTCCAAGCCTTCCTGAGGGAAAGACCAAAGCTGTGGAGAAAATGAAAATTCAAACACAAGAGCGATGAACAATTATAAAGGATTAAATAAGGATAAACTAATTACATTAAAATGGGGGGAGATAAAATGTGTCACCCTTATGAACCTATCATCACCAGGATTCATATCAGACCAGGCCTGGTAGTGGTTCCATCAGGTCTTGATGCTCTTAATAAAAGAAGCAAAAGAGATGAAAAGGAACACATTTGGATGAGGGGAAGAAAAGAAGGTAAAGGAAAATTATCTGATATAACACTAGGGTATAAGAATAAACATCTACCTAAATGAGAAGGAGTGGGTCGGAGAGAGCTTAACCTTACCCTCACACACTGGTACACACAATAGAAATACATTTTGCTCAACAAGGAAATAGGAGGTAAAGGAAAGAAATGAGGGGAGAGAATTAAGAGGGAGGGTAGATTACAATGGGAAGAATCAGTACTAAGTAAAACAAACCAAGGATATGGAAAAATACTCACAACTCTGTTTAAGTCAACAAGAATGGGGAATCTAAAAGGGTACCCATAAATTGGAGAATAGACGAACAAGTTTTGGTGTATAAATGGGATGGAATAATATTGCACTTAACTCTTCAGTGTAATGTTTAACCAGGGGGTTCCAGATAACTAATGGTTAAGCAAGCCCCCCACCTCCCGAGACAGGAGAAGGATGCAGAATGCAGAAACAGACAAATGTTATTTAGGACATGACCAAAGTGGAAATCTCTTGTGATTGTGACTGTTTGTAACTACCAAGGAGAAAAGCCACAGGAAAAATCTAACCACCTAAGGAAGGGAACAGAAAGAAAAATAGAAGAGCATAATATTGTTATCTAAAAGCTTACAAGTATCCTTTATGGGAAAGGACATAGAAGGAAGAATAAGGAGACCTGGAGTCCAGTTCTCATACTGTGTAAGTATGAGGTCACAGATGTGTTTGCCACTCAGCTCTTTGGAACCTCAAATTCCAAATCTGAAGAATGGCAAGGCTGCCCCCCTCCCCCCCCCCCCCCGGCATGTCACACATGTTCTTAGGAGAAAATGAGATTAAAAACCACGGAAGCATTTCCATAGGAGAAATAGCAACAGCATCATCACTTGCTGAAACACAAAAGGCAGGATGCACGGGAATAGGGATCAGGAAATGCTTGAGGCGTCTACACTCCCCAGAAAGGCATCATAAATGAATCCTCCTGAGGGAATCATTTTGTACCAAATACAGAGGAGCAGGAGCAGGGCTAGATTACAAATCTTCGGCCTGCAGACAGACCCCTTTGCCTGTGGCCAGCAGAAAGATCTCCCTTCGCCTGTGGCCCAGAGTGAAGGCACCTCTTTGGGGGGCACATAAAGAGAGTGAGTACACCTGCAGCCCACAGAAAGCCTGCAACACCTGTAATCCAGGGTGCCTGTGGACAGAAAGCTATGCTCATGGCCCACAGAGCCTAGGGAAGACTCCCTACCCTCTGACCCAAAGAAGAGTCCCACCCTTCTGGCTCAAAGACCCCTACACCTGAAGACTGGAGATCTACTGCAATCTGCAGCCTCCAGGTCTGTGGAGAGATTGCACTCTCAGTTACTGAGCCCCTCTCCTGGTCACTGGGTGGGAGATTGACAGAGGGTTAGGGCAGCTTCCTTCTGACTCAGGCTAGGATCACTACCATTCCCTTGGGACTCCACTCACAACAGATGAAGACCAGGAGAAATCCCTCATAGCCAGCACCTGACCAAAGCCCTCATAACAGGCAAGGGGCCATTATGGACCCCTCCTCAGAAAAGTGTTCTCCCCACAAAGGTGGGAAAAGGGAACTGAGGACGCAATCAGAGGGGGAGGGGGAGGACGCTGGGAAGACATTAGAGGGCTTGGAGATCTGCAAAGTGGGTTACAAACAGCTCACTGAGAGGGGCAGCTCGAGGTGCCGGCCCTGGATCAGGAGTCCCCGAGTTCAAAAAGACCAGCTTGCTGCCCAAGCTAAGAACCCCATCCCAGAGGGAGGTCTCCGGTGGAGCACCTCAGCTTCTGCCCTGGGCTCCAGAGTCTGCCACAGTTGTCTCATCAACTCCCCGGAAGACCCAAAGCCAGGGGAGAACCGGCATTTTGGACAAGGGGACCCAGAGTTAGGAAGTCTTTGGCATCCTGGCACAATGGGCCAAAACGAGGAAGATGAAATTAAAGCGGGAAACAATGTAAAGTTGTTTGTTTTCTTAGAATAGCCTTTGAAAATCAGTATGGCAGAAACTAGAGACCAACAACTCACACTGTAGACCAGGTCTGGGGAACTTTCTTTCTGCCTAGGGCCATTTGGATATTTATAACATCAATCGCCGGCCACACAAAATTATCAGCTTACAGAACACAGGCAGGGGGAGGCAGCTGTACCTAGCCTTCAGCTCATCATCACCTGCAGTTGCTGTGGCAGATTTTGTGGGCCTTATATGGCACGCCAGTCAGGTGTTTCCTACCCCTACATTAGACCAAGATAAGGTCAAAATGGCTAACTGAGTTAGGACATAAAGGTTAATACTATCAGGATAAGAAAAGAACAGAATAGTTTACCTGTCAGATCTAGGGATAAGGGAAGAATTTAGGGCCAAACGATATAGAGAGCATTACAAAAGGTAAAATGGATAATTTTGATTATATAAAATTAAAGTTTTTATACAAGCAAAACCAATTTAACCAAAATTAGAAAGAAAGCAGAAAATGGGAGGAAAATTTTATAACAACTATCTCCAATTAAGGCCTCATTTCTCAAATACATAGAGAACTGAGTCAAATTTATGAGTACAAGTCATTCCTCAAATGGTCAATGGTCAAAGAATATAAACAGGGAGCTCTGAGATGAAAAAATCAAAGCTGACTATAGTTATATGAAAAAATGCTCCAAGTCAATATTTATTACAGAAATGCAATTTAAAACACCTGTAAGGAGCCACTTTATACCTATCAACTTGGTTTTTATGACAGAAAAGGAAAATGATGGATAGTGGAGGGCATGTGAGAACACTGCGAAACTAAAGCAGTGCTGGTGCAGTTGTGAGCTGATCCAACTATTTTGGAAAGTAATTTGAAACTACACCCAAAGGGTTATAAAACTGTACACACCCTTTGATCCAGCAATAACCACTACTAGGTTTCTATCCCAATAAGATTTTTTTTTTTTTTTTTGGTAAATGAAAAGGGAAAAAACTTATTTGTACAAAAATATTTACAGCAGCTCCTTTTGTGTTGGCTAAAAATTGGAAATTGAGGAGATGCCCAGCAATTGGAGAATGACCAAGTTATTTGGGCTATAAAAATTGATGAACAAGCTTGCTCTCAGAAAAAAGTGGAAAGACTTTCGTAAGCAGATGCAAAGTGAAGCAAACAGGACCAGGACATTATATACAATATCAGCAATGCTGGGAGATGAATATCTAGGAACGACTAAGCTACTCTCAGCAATACAATGATCCAGAACAATCTGAAAGGATTCACCATGAAACACGCTATCCACCTCCAGAGAAAGAACTGGTGTTGACTAAAGACAGACTAAAGAATCCCACTGCTCACTTTCCTTTGTGGGTTTTCTTGCATAAAATGACTAATTTGGGGAGATTTTACATAATTGCACATATACAACCTATATCAGATTGCTGTCTTTGGGAGGCAGGAAAAATTGAAGGGAGACAGAATGTGGAACTCAAAAGTTTAAAAACAAAGAAAAACTGAATATTAAAAATTGTTTTTACATATAACTGGCAGAAAATAAAATCTTATTTTTCCAAGTCATTAGCATTTTTATTTAAAGTTTTGGGTTCCATTCAAATCTGGTCTCAGACACTTCCTAGCTGTGTGACCCTGGGCAAGTCACTTAACCCCAATTGCCTCAGCAAAAAAAAAAAAAAAAAAAAGTTTTGGGTTCCAAATTCTATCCTTTCTTCTCTCCTTTTCCTCCTCCCTAAGACAGTAAGCCATGTGAGGGAGAACAACTCATAAGAAAAGTTGAGGGTCTTAGGGGACCACAAACCCAAGACTGGAACATGACAGCCAGAAAGAAGCTGCTCCATTCCCGGGTTTCACCACTTGCCTTGTTGGGTCTGAGTTTCCCAGAAAAAAAGTTACTCTGGAAAAACTAAGTTTGAGGGGCCTCAGGGACCATCTGGTCCAGCCCATCCATGAAAGACCCTCCTCTAACATCTCACCCAGGCAGCTTCTCAGAGATCTGAGGGCAGGGAAAAGCCGGCCCCTGCAGCAGCTCTGCCACCTTTAGGAGGCCTCAGCTGGCTCCCTGCAGCCTCCACCCCCTCCCACCTCCCCCCACCCGTGTCCAGCACTGAACCCCACATTGTGCAGTTGGGTCTGACGAGGGCCGGGGACAGGGGCACCACCGCTCCCCATTCTCTGCTCCTCTATAGTGGAGGGTTCCCTGAGGGGGCCCTCACACCCCTGGAGACCACCAGGACAAGCCGGCCCTGCAGCAGGAGCCCACCTTCCATGCCCGGAGGGGGGGGTCCCCGCCTCTGCAGGAAGGGCTTCCAGAAGGGCCGGCGTGGGCAGGTGACTAATGGTCAGACACCTGCTTGTATGGGATGGGGACTGAGGGGGCGGGGAAGGCCCAAAGGGCGTCAGAGACGGGGCGCACGGCTGCCCCACCCCCACGGCCTCCCCCCTCCCAGCCCTCCTTCTGACCTCCTCACCTCTGTCCTCCAGCATGAGGTCCAAGGCCTCCATGGTCCCCCGGCGGCCTCCTGGCTTCCCTGGCCAGTGGCTCGGGCATCACCGGACCATCAGCAGCTCCTGCTCCTCATGTCCTGCTGGGGAAGGGGTCAGGCCAGGTCAGTGTGTCCGGGGCACCCACTCAGGACAGGGGCGGGACCCCTCTGCCCCTCCCCCCGGGGACCAGTGTCCAGCTTCTGCCGGGAAAGAGGAGGGGCCGTGGAAGAAGGAGCTTGTGGATCTGGGCCCGGAGCTTCCCCTTCCAGAGCCTGGGGCACTGCGTGGGGTGACCCACGCGGGGATGGGGAGGGAGGGGATTCGGCCAGGACACACACACGGAAACCTAATAATATCTACATGCGCACGTACGTGCGTGATGTTCTATGCAGGAGCCCCCCGCCTTTTCTTTTCCCACCCCCACGCGCGCACACATGCATCCCTCACTTCGTGGTCAGGCTGTCCCCCACGCCAGCAGTCTGTGGAGGTTGGAGCCTTTACAACCTCCCGCCCCACCCCCGTACTTACAGGTCCGGCTTTCCCAAGTTGCACAATCCATCTGGGACCAAAAAAGCCGGGGCTCCCAAGGGAACTGCGCCTGCGCATAAAGTGTCCAGGGAACTACACCTCCACAGTTCCCCCTCCCACACCTACTCCGGGGCAGGAAAAGCTAGGCGCACCACGTGGTCGGGGAATAACGGGCTATCCCTCGCGAGGGATTCTGGGAAATGGAGTCCCTGGGGCGTGATGAGTCACCAGGCTCACCTCATCCCAAGGTTTTCCCAGAGCGCCCTTGGGGCCGGTGGCCGACGGCTGCAGGTTCCGCTACAGGAGAAGGCGGGGCCTGTCTGCTTCCTGCCTCTCCTGGGAGGCTTCTTCCCGCTACCCCGGTCGCCTCCTCCTCGGAAGGGGTGGTCAAACCCTGTAGGGCAGTCCCACGAGAGAGATCCACACAAACCACCTGACCCCAACCCGCCCTCCACTCGTTTGCTCTTGATTGGCTGGGATGCCTTCGGATCTTCCTTCCACGTACAGGGACGCTCGCTCCTGATTCGCTCACCAGCTTGTCCATCTTTAACTTTACTCTCAGGCCTGGTTCCTTTATTTGTTTTGTAAATTACGGCTTTTGTAGTGGAAATTACCGGGAACTCCTCTTTATTCCCAGTATTAGCCATTTTTTTAAAATGGGTGTAACAACACAAGTAGGTAACGCAGAGAATCTTCAGTCAGGAAGACCCAAGTTTAAGTCTGACCTCAGACAGCCTCCGTGTAATTCTTGAAAAGTCCCTACAGCCCTGTCTGCCTCAGTTTCCCCAATTGTGAAAAGAGGATAATAGCTTTTACGTCCAAGAGTTATCGTGAGGATAAATGAAATTTCATGCCAGTCAGTAAGAAAAAAAAAAGAATAATTAATTAATTAAGCATTTACTCAGTGCCAGACACTATGCTAAGTACTGGAAAAAGAAAGAAGGGCAAATGGCAGTTCGGTGTTTTTGGGCAGCTCACAGTCAAAGACATGCAAACTGCCACTGTCCTTGGCCGTCTCAATGATGTTTTGTACTTCACCCTGCACAGGTCTCGGCTCTGGGCTGCAGCAAGAACATCCAGTGCACATCGGTGCTGGAGAACTGGCTGCCAAGGACTGAGAGAATAATGAGATTCTGGTTAACCTCAGCAATCCCCTTAAACAGAGGAATATAGGGAGATTGGGAAGGGATATGCCATCCGCTCTGGTTCCTAGCCCACATTCGATTCCCAGAGCAACAAAAGGGGGGAGCCCATGGGAATGTTCACTGAGGCCAGGGGGGGAGAAGAACAGTTCGGTGAATTTAGGAGGGAGAAAGAAGGAACAGATGCAGAGACCTGAATAGAAGGGAGGCAGGGCTCCATAGAAGCTATTACCACATAGAAAAAGTTCTGGAGGGGGAAATAGAGGCTTACTGTGATGGGGGAAAGCCTGCTTCTAAAATGTTGAAGAGAAAATTGGAATGTGATGGAAAGGTCAGGGGGAAGGTTACTATTGGAATTAATTTTCCAGATTTAACCCCAGAGGGTATCATCGATAAAGATAGTATTAAACAGATCCTTGCACTTACCCTGCGTGTACTGGGTAAGGAGAAGATGATACTTATCTGATGTGACCCCTTTAGGCTTTTCTCAGCAACTAAGGGGCTGACCTCTCATTTATGGTTCCTTTGAAAATGGTGACTTTAGGTTGGGAGACCTGAACCAATTGGTTGCCTGCACTATTATAGGGACTGAGGGTTTGGGTAGCAGGAAGAGCAGATGCCGGCATAAAGCTGTAAAGAGATTGTCCATAGGAGTCTCATCTTTGGGACTTTCCAGAAAGAGAAAATGAGTTAGACTTCTGGGGAGATGGGGGACAATATAAGGGATTCCCAATAAGACCCAGAAAAGGCAATTTTGAGTTTAAAAGCTCAGCAGGGAGGTGTGAAAGGTCCTTACAGACTTGCAAACCATGAGGGCTGCTGTTTTTAGGTGTTTCACAATTTGAGGATCTAAGGGGGAGATGGACAAAGGAGAGGAGATCCATGATTTGAGGGCCATGTTTAACAGGAACCTACTGGAGGTGAGGAAGTGTTGTTCTTTGCAAATATCCTCATGAGCATGGAGGACGTGGAAAACATTTTTAGAATTAGGACAGCGATTGAGACATTTATCCTTTCTGTGTAAGTGTAAGGGAAGTTCAGCCTTGTGAGCTGAAACAAAGGGGGCCCAGCGTGCCCAACTTGATGGTCTCATGGAAGGAGACAACAGAGTAACCAGAGTAGAGAGTTCCATTAAGCACAAAAGGAGCCGTCAGCAAACCAGAGAACATCAGAATTGAGAAGAAGGGAATCATTCAGTTCAGGTCCTGAGAGTTAGCGATAATGCAGGACTTCCTCACAAGAATGAGATAAAGTCAGGGGAATCAAGGAGGGCCTGGAATCAGGCTAGGTGCTGGCTGGAGAGACACTGAGATTCCTTCACCTCTGGAGTGCCCTGGACACACTGTGGGGTATAGACAGTAAGGGGCTGCCCAAGGACTCTCTTGGAAGCTCTACTGCCCAAAGGGAAAAAGGCCAACCAGAGGCAATTGGATCCAGGGCTTTGGACAAGTAGCCTACAGGACAAGGGGCTGCCTAAAGATAGAAGGGCTTAGTGAGACTGGAGGGTCAAAGCTGGCACTGAACAAAGACTTACAGTCTCAGAAAGATATTACCTGAGAGGGTCCCCATTTCGAGAGCAGGGCCCATGGACGGCTTCATAGAAGGGGTGGCAGTGGACCTAAAAGAAAGTCTTTATTCAATGCCAGCTTTGACCTAGGGGAGACAGCAATATTTTTGAGGTTCCCTAATCTTAGGGGGCTTCTGTTCTAACCATCTGTCAGTGATTCTAAATCTTCTGGCTCTGGAATCTGTGATCCTGAGGCCCTCTGATCTAAGAATGCTATTGTTCTGTCAACGATTGTCAAAGTCTTCTGGCCTAGGAATAGAATAATACTTCTTCCCTTAGACTTCAGGAGGATATATTAGGGATTCTGAGACTCTCTAACCTGAGGATGCTGTTGTTCTAACAATCTTGTCTGTCAATGATTCTGGCTTTAGGATATTTGAAGGCCTGCTGGTCAGTGATAAACAAACTCCTGAGAGCACTCCTCAGTTCTACCTCTAGAACATAAAATTAGTTTATCAGTGGCATGAAGAACGGATAAACTCGTCTCCATGCTTCTGGTGCTTTGCTAAATTTTCTTGGAATATTGACTGCTTCAATTAGCATTACAATTACAATCAACTTTGCCCCTTGACTTGGACATGGGTTCAAACCCACAAATTTTTTGAGACACCTCACGGCATTGGTCAGTGACCTCAGTCTTTTGGGGTTCCTTCCCAACCATAACATTTGGTGACCTGGTTCAGGAGAGTCTGGTCTCCCCTGATTTGATTCCCTCCTTGTCAAAGTAAGGCCCCCCACTTTTTCTCCTTCAATCCTATAGGTGGGACACCCCAAGCCATTGGGAGAAGGCTTGTCTGCATCATCTTGAGCTCACATTGAGCAAATTTTCCTAGACTGGGAAATTCTAGGAAAACTTTTGCCACTCTTTCACCTTCTCTGGGACTCCAGAGGAGATAAAGTGCTATAGGATGGCTTTTGGCAAAGATGGGACAGAACTCTTCCATGTCATCTCTGTGCAGAATGTCTGTATCATGTTTGTTCTGTGAGCTAGATTTTGTTACCTGAAAGATTTAAAAAGCAACCAGCAAGAAAAAACTTCTATGCTGTAGTTAGACTGCTGGGAAGAGTTAAAAAGCCTAACTTTTTTTTCCCTATGGACTTCAGCTCTGGTCAAGCTGGAGGCTACACAAAAAAGTTAGTTAATTAAAATTAAATGACATATTGGCAGATTCTCAGAGTTTTGAGAGCTATGATTAAGAAGTTTGGCAATTAATCATTTTAAGGTTGCAAGAAAACTTCCTGAAACATTGGGGATAATTCCAGAAATTTATCTGATTCTGAGAGAAAAGGAAAAGGGAAAAAAAAGCAACTAGGTAAATAGCAACTTTTTGCTAATCTTTTTTTGACTCCTATCCTGTCCAGAGTCCCCTTCTGCTCCTTGGGGAAAGCCCCCCAGAAAGCATTAAGGGAACCTCTCTACTTCATTGCTCAGAGTCCTGAGTGTATCTCTATTGTGGGGGGTTGCTAATAAGATCAATATAGCCCAAGTCCCTCTGTTTGCTAACTCCTTTCATCTCAGATCAGATTAAGAAAAGAGAATGCTAAAGAACTATAGGGAAACTCAAATTCTGCATCACTTGTAAAAATAGGGGGAAAAGCCATGGAGACCCCACACAATCTTGCCCAAACACTTCCTCAACCCAGCTTGGAGGGGGATAAGGATGGAGTGGAGGGTCAAGCTCCATGGTCAGCATTCCCTGAGTCTGGCACCTGAAACTACCATCAAAGGGCCCCAGCTTTCAGCAGGTTCTGTCCAGCAACTGTCTGGAAAGTATCTGGGTGCCTCTGGTCACCCAACCTGGCATTGTGAGATGAGAAAGTCAGTCAGCCTCTGGTGGTGGTAAGCCCACCATTCTCCATTTAAATTGTGGGAATGTATTATCCATGTAATTTATGGCAAATTATTTTATCTCTGCCCAGTTTTTTGATTTGTAAAGAGAAAATAATGATGATTTTTGTTGTGAAGATCACATGATTGCAAAAGTGCTTAGCATAAAACATGCTAGATGAATGTTAACTGCTTTATTGGATATAATTGCTTCATATTTGATATTTTTAGATGTGACCAACAGATAATTTCAAAGGAACTCTAACCAAAGCCCACTAAAGGGATATGTAAGTTGTTATCTATTTGCACTAACAGCATTAACAGAAGAGTTTGAGAACTTTAGAAAAACAGAAAAGCAATTTGCTACTACTTTAAAAACTCTGGTTACAAACAGCCTGCTTTTAATTTATCTAGAGTCAGACTTCCAAGGGCCTGTCAGTAAAAACTGGCACCTTAAGCCTTTTCCTGGCTCATAAAAGAGAAATTATTTGTATGAATTAGAAAATAACCAAATGACAATTCAGTTTGTCTGGAACATTTAATCAGAATCTAGGGAATCTCATGAACTAAAGTTAAATCAATTTTAAAATCTATTCTCTCAATTTTAAGAATTCTTTTCTTCCTAAAACAAAAGGAGAACATTTAAGGGAATAGAAATTACAGCTATGACTATTTGGCTATTACTTAGGAAAATACTAAAATTGTTAACTAAGTTACTTGGAGTTATTGCCATTATATTAAACCTAAATTACTATTTGTGGAATAAGAGGGATGAGGTGAAAGCTTCTCAGTTCATCTCCAAGTTTGAGGCATACAATGTCTTTTTCTTCCTCCACAGAGTGGGGAGAAATATCAAACAGTACAGCCCATGAAAACATTAAAAGCCCCTTCCCTGGGGTCTGTCAATTCCCCTTAATTTGTAAGCTTGGCCGATTTCTTGGCACCGTCAGGATAAATAAGATCATCAGCCCTGAGAACTGAGCCTCTTTAGGATTTATATTTTCTAAACAAGGAATGTATTTACAAAGAATCTATAAGCTTGTTTTATGATTGATCCTTTGCACCCGGATGAATTTAAATATATAAAACATGTTAAACAAAATCTCCTATGTGTGTAAGTCCTGGTAAACTTTTAAAATAATGTATCTAGCCCTAAGCTGCGATTAGTAGAATTTGCTATTAGAAATAAAATCTCTTGGGATTGTAAGTGATATTCTTTTGAGTTTTGAATTTGGTTGCCTGATCATTAAGCCAGTGACCCACCATTTGAGAGAAATGGCATAAGAAGAATGCCTTCCTGATTTGTCATAGGTGGATGTCTTACACAACTTTAGCCTCTGCTTAGGGTTGAATCCTTCTGACTCAGTTTCCCAGTTCTGTTTCTTTGTTTTCCACCTGATTATTCTTGAATCTGGCTATGAGGTGGAATTATTACTGCATGACTGGCTGTCAAACAAATTTAAGGATGCTTAATGTGCTCTCAGGCTGAAGCCTGGACGACCTGCTTTGATGCTATTATAATCATGTCCCTGCTTTTTCCTCCTATAGAAAATTTCTACAATCAGAGCAAATGGTCAGTAACACCCATGAGCCCAGCACAAATATCCCAGGGGACAAAGTGGTTTTCTACCTTAGATCTTAAAGATGCTTTCCTTTGCACACCATTGCATAAAGATTCACAATCTCTTTTTGTCCTTGAAGAGGCAAATCCAGGGGAACGTAACCCCCACCAATTAATGTGGGCAGTCATGTCCACAACATGGAGGTAGCTCAGGGCTTCCCCACATATTTGGACAGACGCTGGCTATCCGGTATCTTGATCTGCAGTCCCACCCAAGAGGCTTCTTTGGCTGCAGCCATAAAACCCCCTAACTTTCAGCCCCCTCCCTCCACCCAGGGATATGACATTTCTATGTTTAAAGACCCCACAGACTTATCTTAACAGACCCTGAAAGCTAAACCCATCCCTTAGCCCTAAAAAAGCTCTTTAAACTGTACATTGATGGAAGGTGGGGTCAGGTCCTAGGGTCTCCACTCAGTCTCTGGAACCCCATCCCAGACCTCTTACTCACTTCTCAAAGAAACTTGACTCGGTGTCCTTGGGGTGGCCCTGGTGCCTTAGAGCAGTGGCTGCTACAGCCCTTCTAATTGAGGAAGCTCCAAGCTCACTCTGGGCCAACCATTGGAGGTTCTAACCCCCCAGCGGGTTCGGAGCATTTTGGAAGCCAAAGGGCATCAGTGGCTTGTTAGTGGGAGGCTCCCCAGATATCAGGCTCTCCTGCTAGCCACCCCGACCAAGGTGTCCCACCCTTAGTCCTGCCACTCTGCTCCCTGGCAACACTCAGTATTTATAATTGTGAGGAAGCTTTACATTCTGACTCTCCCAGTTGACCTGACTTGTTTGTTCCTTTTAACAACCCAGATGCTGAATGGTTTACAGATGGGTCCAGTTTTCTTGAAAATGGGGAAACCAAGGCAGGTTATTCTGTGGTGACCCTCCATGGTACCCTGAAAGCTAAACTTCTGCCCAGAAAGCTGAACTCATTGCCCTAACTAGGACTTTGGAACTAGGGAAAGTCTATTTATAGAGACTCCAAATATGCTTTTCATATTTTGCACGCTCATGGGGCCATATGGGAAGAAAGAGGCCTTTGGACAGCAAAAAAAATTCTCCTATTAAATATGCAAGGGAAATTCTACAGCTACTGCAAGCTGTCCATAAACATAGAGAGGTTTCTGTTATGCTTTGTAAAGGGAGATTCACTTCAGGACCAGGGGAACAGCTGCCTATTCAGCTGCCTATTTACCCCTGACCATGGCACCTTTAATTCTCCAGTTCCCTGACTCTTTTTCCATTTCACAAATTCTGTTTTTTTTAAGGGAGTTGTTTTCTTTTTCCATTTCCATTTTCCAATAGTTAAATCTATTTTGTGAGGAGTTAAATTCTTTTTTCATTTCACTGAGTCTATTTTTGAGGAGTTTTCTTCAGATAATTTCTGTGTTTCCTTTTCCAAACCCTTCTGCAAAACTCTCGTTTCCTTTCCCCATTTTTCTTCTAGCTCTATTTTAAGATTCTTTTTAATTTCTTCCAAGAAAGCCTTGTGAGATGGGGACCAATCTATGTCATCCTTTGAGGGGGTTCATCTGGAGACGATCTGTTTTTAGTCTCTTCAGGGTTTGAAATCTGTTCTTTTTTACCATAAAAACTCTGTGGCAAAAGCTCTTTTTGGTTTTTTGCTCACTTTTTTTTTAAGCTGAGATCTGCTTTGAGGGCAAGCTTTCTTTATAACTGCTCGGTCAGTGCTGACTGACTTCTGGTGCTGGGTGGGCATGGCCAGGTCCTGAGAGATTCTGGAGTTTGGGGGTTCACTATTTGCCTTTTGTGTTTGTGTTGGATGTCTTATAACTTCTCTGCTAGTCTACCAGCTTGCAACCAGGGCAGAGGAGCCAACACTGCTGTGGATTCCTCCTCCAAGGCACCCACATGGACCCCGACTTTGTGCTGTCTGCACCCCGAGTCTGTGCTCGGCCACCTGCAGTTGGCCCACCTCCCTCCGTGCCTGATTGAAGCAGACTTTTCTGGAGATCTTTGAAATTATCTTCTGCCGGTAATTCATTATACTCCCAATATTCTTAGGTTCTGTCATTCCAAAACTAAATCAGAGGCTGGATTGCTGTTAGTGTGAGGGTCGTGGGCAGAGCTCAGAAAAAGCCCTGTCTCCTCTCTGCCATCTTGGCTTTGTCCCCCCAGCTCCCTGACTCTTACACCCCTTCTTGTAGCTCACAGGAACAAGCTCCTGCAGAAGAAAGGGGGTTTACCCTCTCTCCTTCTGGCTGGTTTCAAACACCCTCAGGCCAGCTCTAATGCCAGAGGCCAGCCAGTGGCTACACCGAGCTGCCCACTTGGAAAGAAATGCCCTCCAGTCCCTTGTGAAATGTACTTCTAGTGGCCACAGACTGGGAGAAATGATTGGGCAGGTCTCCCAGGCAGGCCCTGTTTGTGCCCAAGTGAGTCCTGAGGGGCTGTTAGACCTCCCCCTCCTGAAGCCCGTTCAGAGAAGGGCACGTACCCAGGGAAGACTGGCAGATAGACTTTACACACATGCCTCCGCAGAGCTTCAAGTTGCTTTGGTCTTTGTTGACATCTTTACTAACTGGGTAGAAGTCCCTGCAGGACTGAGAAGGCTCAGGAGGGATCAAGGAGCTTGCTAAAGGAGATCATACCTGGCTTTGGCCTGCCCAGCTCTCTGCAGAGCCACAATGGCCTGGCCTTCACCTCTCAGGTAACCCAAGACATGGCCGAGGCACTCAAAATCACCTACCACCTCCACTCTGCCTGGTGTCCTCAGGCTTCTGGGAAGGGGGAGAAGATGGATCCCACCCTCAAGTCCTTCCTAAACTGTGCCTAGAGACTCGGGGGAAGACTCTCCCAGGGGGGCTTCTCAGAGTCCGCATTGCACCTCGGGAGGACGTCGATCTGAGACCCTTTGAACCTCTGTATGGGAAGCCCTTGCTAACCACGGACATCCTCGGAGATCCAGAACCCCTCTGGTCACTCAATGTGCCACACAGCTCGGGGCGGTCCAGAAGCCCTTTCTGAATATGCCAAGGAGCCTCTCTCCCTGAACCCAGAGATGCTCATGTGACGGCTGCCCCTGTCATTCCAGGGACGCGGTGTATTGAAATCTTGGAAGCCTCAAGGTGCTGGGTCTCTGGGTGGAAAGTGGAAAGGACTGACTTCTCCAATGCCAGTCACACTCGAAGGTTCCCCCCAGCTGGACTCATGTTTTTAGCATTAAAAGTGCTCTTCCTGCTGCTTCTCCCTCATCCATTGCTGAATACTCCTGTGAGCCCATACGGGACCCGAAAGTACTCTTCTGCAGGACTCCTGGAAACACACTGGATAGAGAAGGGTAAATTGCCTGTGTCCTTCTCCCTCACTCTAGCTTTCTTTCTTTCTTGTTACTTCCCCCTTTTTCCAGGTGTACCTTTAACAATACTGTGAGGATGAGAGCTTTGCTGCTAGTATTTTCTTTCTAGCTTTCTGGGTGTCGCTCTGGGGGCCCCCACTAGTGGAGAGATAACTAGGGAACTCTGTGGGCGATGGGGACACTCAGGATTGTTGGGTGTGCCCTCAGCATCTTCAAGGCAGCCACAGGTGTCACCTGATGCTTTATTTACAAAGACCCCATTCCCAAATGTCACCATCTCCCCCCGGATGCTACCCCATTTGTACTAGTATCCCTCAGGGGAATAACTACCCTGACTATCCCCTGTTTTTTTTTTTCCAGGAAGGATCTCTTACCCACATAATAACTGTGGGACATCTATTCCAAAATTATTCTGGCAAACTCACCCATAATGCTTCTGCACCCCTTTCCTTGAAGCTTCTTCATAACCTCCTGAGAACTAATATTCCTGTTGCTAGATTTGTTTCCTGCAGACCCCAAGCTAAGAACTTCCAACTGTCTGTTCACCCTGAATACCATCGACTACCTGATTCTGACACTTGCCATCCCCCAGATGTTGCTGCTGCCATCTTCAAGTTTTGCACCTCCCCTCCTCGGTCTGGATCCCACTAGGCAGGGAGAGCTCTACACCCCTTATCAGCATGAAGCAGCTCCACAAGATGAGATCTCCGTCCCTTTGTCCCAAATGAATTTGGGGTGCAAACTGCTTGAGAGGGGAAATGATGCAATATAGCTTCTAGGGGAGACAGTAATAATTTTAAAGTCCCCTGATCTTAGGGGGGCTTCTGTTCTAACCATCTGTCAGTGATTCTAAATCTTCTGGCTCTGGAATCTGTGATCCTGGGGCTCTCTAATCAAAGAATGCTATTGTTCTGTCAATGATTGTCAAAGTCTTCTGGTCTAGGAATAGAATAATACTTCTTCCCTTAGACTTTAGGGAGGATATATTAGGGATTCTGAGACTCTCTAACCTGAGGATGCTGTTGTTCTAACTATCTTGTCTGTCAATGATTCTAAAGTCTCCTGACTTTGCTAAATTCTCTTGAAATTTAGACCTTCAATTGACCTACAATTACAATAAACTTTGCCCCTCAACTTGGATATGGGTTCAAGCCTGCAAATTCTTTTGAGACACCTTGTGACACTGATCTGTGACCCCCCAATCTTTTGGGGACCCTTCCCAACCTCAACAAAAGGACAGTCTCAGGACCAATGTCCAACCTTCTTGAATTTAAAGCAAGAGCTAGTGAGATAGGAACCATGGTTCTGGTCATTGGCCACTGCTGTGTGCAGTGGCTAAATCCTGAATCTTTGGTCTAATCCTCTTCTCCTTCTTCACCTGTGTTCTATTGCTGTCAATAAAAACCTTAAAAAACACATCAAGTAATTGCTGAAGGGGAATTTGGGGTCCCTTTTCGAATTTTTGGAACTTCCAGTGAATGTGGGGAACTCAATTTGAAATGAAGTGCATGACTAGAACTGAGGCTTCCGCTGGGGATTCAAGATCAGGGTTGGTGACCATAGTGTCTCAGAGTCTGTCCCTAAAAGTGGTAGGGTTTTTTTCAGAGCTCTGCAGGATGCTACCTAGTTTGTCATAATTAACCTTAATTCCTTTTTATTTTAAGAATAATTTTCTAATTTTGTTTTTGTTTTTCTTTTTAAATTTTCTTTTTTTATTAAAGCTTTTTATTTACAAAACATATGCATGGGTAATTTTTCAACATTGACCCCTGCAAAACTTTCTGTTCCAAAATTTTCCCTCCTTCCCCCACTCCCTTCCCTATATGGCAGATAGTCCAAAACATGTTAAAATATATGATATATCAAATATATATATATATATATATATATATATATATATACATATACAGTTATCTTGCTGCACAAGAAAAATCAGATCTAGAAAGAAAAAAAAAACCTGAGAAAGAAAACAGAATGCAAACAAACATCAACAAAAAGAGTGAAAATGCTATGCTGTGGTCCATACTCAGATCCCACAGGTCTCTCTCTGGGTGTACATGGCTTTCTTCATCACTGAACAATTGGACCTGGTTTCAAGTGCCTCATCCATCAGAATTAATCATCATATAGTATTGTTGTTGCCATGTATAATGATCTCCTGGTTCTGCTCATTTCACTCCGCATCAGTTCATGTAAGTCTCTCCAGGCCTCTCTGAAATCATCCTGCTGGTCGTTTCTTACAGAGCAATAATATTCCATAACATTCATATACCATAATTTATTCATCAACTCTCCAATTGATGGGCATCCATTCAATTTCCATTTTCTAGCCACCACAAAAAGGGCTGCCACAAACATTCTTGCACATGTGGGGCCCTTTCCCTCATCTGAGATTTCTTTGGGATACAGGCCCAGTAGAAACACTGCTGGGTCTAAGGGTACTTTTGCATTCCTTCAAAAAGTCCTTTGGCTAACCAGGTGAGCATGTGATCTCTAAGGAATCATTCCCCAGGGTCATTAAAATCCCACCTAAGGTCCAGTTTGGGGACAGCTTCAGTTCCTGAAGGAAACTGTCAGATGATGTAGCTGCCATATCATCACCTAGGACTAAGCAGACTCAGTAATTTGCCTCTTTTCTTTTGGGGAGCAGCACTGAGCTCAGATGAGATTCACATCTCCCCATGAAAGGTCACAATGGAGGACGATCTTCAGGAGGATCTTCTTGGTAGGATTTTCAGAATAGGATCCCAATCTAGTTTTGAATTGCATTACATTATCAATTGAGAAGAGGACATGGACCCTTGTTTGGTCACTTAAGGGGTCTGAGACCGCCCAGATGGTAAGTGGAGAAGGAATGAGAAAAGGGTTCTCCTGAGTATTAGAAGGGGAGAGAACAGAGCTCTCTGAGGATAAAGGGCAGGGTCAAGCACAGCAGGCCTGGAGATTGAGAGGGGAGGGACTGGGGGGGGAGATTTGAGAGGAGCAGGGAGAGGGAGCCTGTGGGAGAATAATAGAAGCTGGAGGGAAATGAAATCCTGAGCCTGAATAGGGCCCAGGGGCAGAAAGAGAGCCGGGGGCATTCTGGATATCAGAAGTGGATCCCATGGGGAGTTGTGGGAGGGGCTTTGTCAGGTGTCTATTCAACAGTGGCCAAAAACATCTTACAGTTCTTACACAAATCAGGGTCCTGAGGGAGAGTCAGGAAGGCCTGGACATAGGGGACTCTGTCCATTTTCTCTCCTGGCAGAAAAATAAATAATTGTGAAAAAAGTATAATAAGTTAGAGACCCATCTTCAGGCCCTCTCCTGATCTTGTAGATTGTTTTGGGACAGAAGAACACTATATGTTTCTCCCTTGGATTCTGCCCAATGAATTTGTTCTAATTCTTAAGAAGACATTTCAGTGGGGAGTCATGGAGAACAGAGGCTCCCTGTTTCATTTTTGACTTCACTACCAGAGCTTTGGTGTCCCAAAGGCCTGGTAGGACACAAAAGGTGCATTCCAACTGAGGCACCCTCTGGTATATTGGCAGGCCGAGTATACACGGTGCATGGCATGCTATTCAAACCCCTCAGCTGGCATTGCCCTGTCAGGGCAGAGGCTCCTGTAGGAGGGCCCACAGTCATGGTACACACAGGAGAGAGAGGGACGAGGAATAAGGAGGAAGAGTAGGAATTGCCTATCCTTGTGAATGGACAAATTCTGGGTAATTCCTAGAGAAAGTATTCTGGGAGAAAAGAGGAGGAGGTTAACAGACCTGCCCTCAAACCCTATCCCTGATACCCACATGGGTCACCAAGAGAAATGCAGTAGGATTTTGAGTTCAATTGGTAAGAATTACCAAAAGGCTGGATCCAAACTTCCTGCACCTGGCTGGGTGGGCAACCACATCCTGTTTTCCTGTTCCTTGAGGTCAACTGCCCACACGGGACTAACAAAGACCCTGTCGGAGCCTAGAGCCTATTCCATTTGGATGCTCGAAAGATATTTCACACAAGTGTCAAAAGCCTCAAATTAAGGCAGTTGTTTCCTCATTTTCCAAGGGGATCGGTGACTACACCATGAATTGGCTTTAAGTGAAGCAAAGTTATGGGAGTCATCAGGCTATTAATGTTCAGGCAGATGCAACAATGTTTTCCTATTCCCACCTGGAAATTCTGACCATGACGATATATCTGAAATGTTGATAGTGGTAAGGGGTGTCTGGGTGGGAACATTAAAATCTTTCTTTTTATAAAAACAAACATATTAATAACCCCTATTTTCTCTGATTGACAAACACTTTCTAGATTTCCTTGTATGGTTTTGAACGATGAACGGCTTTTTACAGCAGACTGGATGGAGTTAAGTAACCAAAATTTGCAACCAGGAACCAGGACTTGGTGTCTCGTCTTTAAGGCATCATTCCTGGAACTGCATGAACATTGATGCTTCTTGCCCAGGAGCTGCTGGTGCTATGACTCTCCCGTCTGCATTACCAAAGGATTAGGTAGAGCACCAGCCCTGAAGTCAGGAGGACCTGAATTCAAATCTGGCCTCAGACACTTAACATTCCCTAGCTGTGTGACCCTGGGCAAGTCACTTAACCCCAATTGTCTCAGAGGAAAAAAAAAAAAAGGATTAGGGTGGGATAGAAGTGGGGAGCCGGTACTGAGGTGCCGACCCCCAACTGGATTTAATCCATTATGACCTGTCCCTTGTGGAAGATGCTCATAAATATTACTTTCATCTGGGGTAGAGGGGGAGGCCCGGAGCACCGGCACCCTGTCGGCTGGGTATCCTCAAGCCTGGCTATCTCAGTGTTAACTAAAATGGCATGATTGAGGGAGGACTCTGGGAGCACGATGCAGGAGGACTCCGGGAGCAAGGCGCGGGAGGTCCTGGTGCAGGCGGGGCTGCAGGAGCAGGGGGCAGGACGAGCCAAGCCCCAAGCATCTGCTCAGGAAAGGTTTTGGGATGAGGAGACACAAGGGACTCAAGAATCCCCGAGGACTCCATTTCCCAGAATCCCTCGCAAGAAAACAAACATCACAAGGCGCCCGCACGTGGTACTTCTTTTCTTGAGGCCCGAAGGACTGTGGGAAATGTAGTTCCCGGCGCACTCTGTGCGCAGGCGCTGTTCTTCCAGGATCAGGGCTTTTTTGGTCCTTGATTGCTTTAGGAGCTTGGGAGGCGGGGCTGGCGAATGGGGTATACCTTTGGGGGATTGTGGTGCGCAGAAAGAACCCACTACAGGCACGGACACGCGCAGGTTACAGGCTGACCGAACGGAGTGGGAGACCCGTGCGTGTGCGCGCGTGAGCGTGGGAGAAAGCTCCTTGCATTGGATTGCGAGCACGCAAGTATGCAAGTGTGCGTGTAGGTATTGTTAGGTGTCCGTGTGTGCTCACGCGAGACAGAAGCCCGGGGCGGAGTGGGGTGGGGGTGCGTCCAGCGGGGGTGTGTGTGCACGTGCGCGCGCGTGTGTGTGTCCTGGCCGAGATCCCTCCTTCCCCATCCCCGCGTGGGTCACCCCACGCAGTGCCCCAGGCTCTGGAAGGGGAAGCTCCGGGCCCAGATCCACAAGCTCCTTCTTCCACGGCCCCTCCTCTTTCCCGGCAGAAGCTGGACAGTGGTCCCGGGGGGAGGGGCAGAGGGGTCCCGCCCCTGTCCTGAGTGGGTGCCCCGGACACACTGACCTGGCCTGACCCCTTCCCCAGCAGGACATGAGGAGCAGGAGCTGCTGATGGTCCGGTGATGCCCGAGCCACTGGCCAGGGAAGCCAGGAGGCCGCCGGGGGACCATGGAGGCCTTGGACCTCATGCTGGAGGACAGAGGTGAGGAGGTCAGAAGGAGGGCTGGGAGGGGGGAGGCCGTGGGGGTGGGGCAGCCGTGCGCCCCGTCTCTGACGCCCTTTGGGCCTTCCCCGCCCCCTCAGTCCCCATCCCATACAAGCAGGTGTCTGACCATTAGTCACCTGCCCACGCCGGCCCTTCTGGAAGCCCTTCCTGCAGAGGCGGGGACCCCCCCCTCCGGGCATGGAAGGTGGGCCCCTGCTGCAGGGCCTGGTGGTCTCCAGGGGTGTGAGGGCCCCCTCAGGGAACCCTCCACTATAGAGGAGCAGAGAATGGGGAGCGGTGGTGCCCCTGTCCCCTGCCCTCGTCAGACCCAGCTCCACAATGTGGGGTTCAGTGCCGGACACGGGTGGGGAGAGGTGGAGGCTGCAGGGAGCCAGCTGAGGCCTCCTAAAGGTGGCGGAGCTGCTGCAGGGGCCGGCTTTTCCCTGCTCTCAGATCTCTGAGGAGAAGCTGCCTGGGTGGGATGTTAGAGGAGGGTCTTTTTCTGGGAAACTCAGAGCCAACAAGGCAAGTGGTGAAACAGGAATGGAGCAGCTTCCTTCTGGCTGTCAGGGCCCAGGGGCAGGCTGGTGGTCCCCTAAGAACCCCAGCTTTCTTAGCAGTTGTCATGCCCCCTCAGCTGGACCCAAGTCCACACTAGGAGCCACACAGCTTCAGGGGTGGGACTCCATCTTCCCGCTTTAATTTCATCTTCCTCGTTTTGGCCCGCTGTGCCAGGATGCCGAAGCCTTCCTAACTCTGGGTCCCCTTGTCCAAAATGCCGGTTCTGCCCCGGCTTTGGGTCTTCCAGGGAGTTGAGGAGACAGCTGTGACTCAGCTGTGAGCCCAGGGCAGAAGCTGAGGTGCTCCTCCGGAGACCTCCCTCTGGGATGGGGTTCTTAGCCTGGGCAGCAAGCTGGTCTTTTTGAACGCGGGGCCTCCTGACCCAGGGCCGGCCCCTCTCAGTGAGCTGTTTGTAACCCACTTTGCAGACCTCCCAGCCCTCTCATGTCTCCCCAGCGTCCTCCCCCTCGGTTCCCTTTGCCCACCTTTGTGAGGAGGGGTCCGTGACCGTCCCCCACCTATGGAAGCAGCCTGGGACACAGACACTGGGCACAGACTCCTGCCTGGGTGGACCTCGGTCGGCCCCACCCTGGGAGCTGTTCCTTCGCCCAGTTCTGAATCGGTCAGGCTGTTTTCCGGTCCCTGGTCGCCATGAGGGCTTTCTCCTGGTCTCCATCTCCTGCGAGTCGGGTCCCAAGGCAATGGCAGGGACCCTGCTCTGAGTCAGAAGGAAGCTCCCTGACCCTCTCTGTGCAGGGGAACCCCCCCCCCGGATGCTGCTGACCGGGATGAAGGCCGCCCATTCTGGGGCCCATGCTGGACATGGAGCCCCTTCCAGGGGGCCCCCCTGCTGCCTTTGGGGCCCCGCAGAGCAGCCCCTCCTCCCTGGCACAGCCTTGGAGTATTTGAGGACGGGGGCCCCTTTCTGCCCCCCCAGCCCCAGGCGCCTCCCTTTGCAGCTGCTCCTCAAGGAGCCGCCTTAGGGTCTGCTTTGTCCCATATGAGGCCCCCAGGAGGAGCCAGGGCCCATGGGGCCTCATGATGCCCCCTTAGCTCTGGGGTCTGGAGCTCTTGGAGAAGCCGCTGGCTCCCTTACAGGTGACAGGCAACCCGAAGAAGAGCTGAGTGACTCTGGCTTCTGTGCCCCCCTCCCCCTGGCCCCGACCCTCTCTCTCCTCCTCAGGGTCAGCACCAGCCCTGCTCTGGGACCTGGCACGGCCTGGCACTCTCCCTATGGGGCCCTCGGAGCTTCCCCCAGGGGCCCCGCTGCCCCCCTGCAGTGTCTCACCAAGCCTCCAGAACTTGGGGGGCTGGGCTTTGTCCCCCCACTTGTCCTTCTGTGGATCTGTCTTCAAAAACGAGCGTGTAATGAGGGAAGCCCCAGAATTCAGCGTGTTCCCTGGTGCTCCCGGGGAATCCCAGCTCAGGGATGCCAAGCTCTGGAAAAGAAGCCTGAGCTCCCTCAGCAGCTGGCACGAAGGGGTCTCACCCGTCAGCCCCATGGGTGCCAGGCAGAGAGGAGCCAGCACCGACAGTTCTCCTGGGCCCTAAAGTTGGTCACACTGCCACGCGGGAAGCTCCGCGGGCCTGGGGGAGTGAACCCCCGAGGAGGAAAGTCCCTTTACCCACTCAGGCTGGGGCCTTGTCCCCCTCCCAAGGTCTTGGGGGGCTTAGGGGCTCCCCAGGGGTCCCACGGCCGGTGTGTGCCTCTGAGGCCGGCTGCCACCCCTCCACCTTGCTGCCACCTTATATTCACAATTGAGGGCCCTGCTCTGGGTTCATTTTCTGGAGCTGACGCTTTATGTGTATCTGTATATTTGTAGATATATACACACACACAACACGTATGTATATATATATATGTATATATGTCTCTATAGGTATACACACATATATATATACACACGCAATACATATGTATCTATGTATGTCTATGTGTATACCTGTATATATGTGTGTATACATATGCAGATTTGTGTGTGTACATGTGCGCACATATATTTCTCTGCACCATTTGTCCTCTCCAGACTTCGGGGGTCTCAGGCGCCCCCAGAGGCCCCGAACTTCCCGCTTTCCCTCTGTGGCCGAGAGCCCGACTTCGGGCTGGATAGCTAAAACTCGGCCTCCTTCAGAGAACCCCCGGGCTGCGGCCTTCCCCACCCGGACTTTTCCCCCCGTTCGATGGGGCCCAGTGGGTCCGTTGTCATGCGGCAGGCTCCACGTGAGCCCCTTGTGGGGATCTTCTGCCCACTCAGCGTGCTGCCAGCCGCTCATCCCTTCTGGGACCCGCTCTGCTTGGAGCTCAGGAAAGGGGGAATATTGCCTTAAAATGAATTAGCCAGGGGCAGCTGGGTGACGCAGTGGACAGGGCACCAGTCCTGTCCCGAGTTCAAATCTGGTCTCAGACACATAACACTTCCTGGCTGTGTGACCCTGGGCAGGTCACTAACCCTGTGTGCCTCAGTTTCCTCATCTGTAAAATGATCTAGGAAAGGAACCAGCAAAACCATTCCAGTATCTTTGCCAAGAAAACTCCGAAGGGGGCCACCAAGAGTCAGATATCAACAGCAGTCACAGTTTTCAGTTGTGTTGTTTAATTCCATGGTTTTTAAGAATAAATATTACAGGAACATTGGATGGATAGTGCAGTGGATAGAGCCCCAGCCATGAAGTCAGGAGGACCTGAGTTCAAATCTGACCTCAGATACTTAACCTATCTGTGTGACTCTGGGTAAGTCACTTAACCCCAACTGCCTCAGCCCCCCCCAAAAAAAACAACAATAATAATAATAATTAGTCACCAATGAAAGCTAATAATTAGTCTCAAAGCTGCTGTCCTGCCCTCCTGTACGGGGCCCTCTTAGGTCTTTCTGACACGGGCAGAGAATATCCCTTCTAGATTCAGGAGTCCATTGAGCGGCCTGCCCAGAAGCCTGAGAAGGAAAAAACAATCTCGGATCAAGTTCTGAACCCCAGCACGGGGCTGGTGCAGAATTAATCCAGGCAATCTGGAGCTCTCCAAGCCGGGGGCCCTAACGTGGGGTCTATGGACTTGTTTTAAAAAACATGGTAACTATATCACCATAAACTAGTTCCCTTTTTTATTATTTTGTGAATTCAGCCATTGTTTTGGGAAGGGATCCTCTGTTTCCTTGTGCATCAAATACCCAAAAGGGGCTGGGGTCCCATCCTCCTGCCAAGGCAGACCCTCTGTACTTGTGTCCCTCTGGTGACCAGTTTTCTGTGGTCCCAAGGTCTATTAAGGGTAACAAGATGGCAACGAAGACCCGTGTCCCCTCCTTAGAGAGATTGCCCAGTCATCACCCCCAGTGCCCCCTCCACAACTGGCATTCTCTCTCGGGAAGGGGCAGGAGGAGGGACAATTTGAAGCTCTTGTGCCATCTGTGATCAAAGGAAAGGACCCGTTGTGCAAGCCAGGAGGAAAAAGAAGGACTAGGGGGTACAGTGGGTGGGAACCAGCTCCCGGGGCATCTGTTGCCAGTTCTGGCCTCAGGTTGATTTCTTGCAGACACGCCCTTGGCCCACCCTGAGGGATGCTGGCTGGTACAGCGGGCACTGCCACCTGACATGCCAGCCCCCAGCATCACGTTCTGGGGGCTCGTATAACAATCAGTTATTCTGGGCTTTCTCCGACAGCCACTGAGTTTGAATTTCAAGGCAGGTGCCGGGCAGAAAGAAGCATCCAGTCATAAAACTGGCATTTATATCTTGCATGCTGGTTGGCCGTGCGTTTTGTGCATATCTCATTTGACTGCCACCATCACCTTGGTGCCATTATTACTCTCACTTTACAGAAAAGGAAACTGAGTCAGAGGGAGGCCGGGACTTGCCAGTACATCCTGGGCAGAAGTTGAACTCCAGTCTTCCTGATTCTAAGTCCAGTATAAAACAGGTTCCATCCTCAGTGACCCCTGCAGTTGATTCTCTCTTTTTCCAATGATTCTGGTGCTGGTCCCTGGGTGAAATAAGGGTCCAGAACAGTCAAGGGTGACAAAGAAGGGACAGTCCCAGAGCGCAGGGGAGGGACGGAGAATTCCCACTTGGTCAGTGGTGTCTGACTGATACATGCCCCATCTGGGGTTCTCTTGGCGGTGGCACTGGGGAACTGGCCATCTCCTCCTCTCACTTTACAGATGAGGAAACTGAGGCAAGCTTGTTAAGTGCCAGTGTCACGTAGTGGGGCCCAGCCTCAAGCCCGTGTTTCCTCCCTGGCATTCTCCCTGCTTCCTGTGGCCATGAGGACAGAGCTGGCCTGCCCTTCAGGGGGTCGGGCTGCCCTCCCTCCAGGGGGTCGGGCTGCCCTCCCTCCAGGGGGTCGGGCTGCCCTCCCTCCAGGGGGTCGGGCTGCCCTTCCTACAGGGGGTCGTGCTGCCCTTCAGGGGGTCGGGCTGCCCTTCCTTCAGGGGGTCGTGCTGCCCTTCAGGAAGTTGGACTGCCCTTCAGGGGGTTGGGCTGCCCTTCCTTCAGGAGGTCAGGGTGCCCTTCAGGGGGTCGGGCTGCCCTTCCTTCAGGGGGTCGTGCTGCCCTTCAGGAAGTTGGACTGCCCTTCAGGGGGTTGGGCTGCCCTTCCTTCAGGAGGTCGGGCTGCCCTCTCTCCAGGGGGTTGTGCTGCCCTCCAGGGGGTCGTGCTGCCTTTCAGGGGGTCGGGATGCCCTCCTTCCAGGGGGTCGGGCTGCCCCTGGGCTCCCTGGCGGCTCTCCTCCTGCACGGGGAGTCCCATGTTGGAAGGTGCAGGTTGCTTCCCTCCTAACATCCCCTTCTTCCTGCAGCATGGCAGCCTCGAGACCATGTTCTTTCCCCTGAGGGGAAGGTGAAGCAGGAGGAGGGAGTCCTGTGTGGTGCCCTGGGAGCCAGGCCCTTGGTGAGTTATGGCTTCTTTCATCTCCTGACATGTCTCATTTTCCAGCTGCGGGCACTCTGCCCCTTACCCCCATCTTTCCTCTGCAAGGGGGACCCGAGCCTTCAGCCTCCTCAGCCACGGGAGATGCGCAGAGGCCGCCCGGTTGTCCACGTGGGCTCTGTGGCTCCGGCCTGTGGCCGAGCTCTCCAAGCCTGTGTCGGTCTGGTCAGCCACTGTGGGACATGCCGTCCCCTGGCCCTGACACAGCGATTTGGGCCTCTTCCAGCGTCTGTCCTCAGGAGAGTCCGAGAGCTTGAGGAGCGCTCTGGGCTGACAAGCCGGGCTCGGTGCCAGTCCCAGGCTGGGTGGGGGCTTGCCCACCTTGTGCCTACCTTGATCTCCTCCTCCCCAGTCCATCATGACTCCATTCAGGGCTCCCTGTACATGCTGAAAGTCAGGTCGAGTGGGAGGCCAGGAGGAAGCCGCCATGGGCTCGGCACTTGAGTGCCCACCGTGTGCCCGCCCGGGGCCGACCCTTGCAGCACTCTGACTGCAGAAGTGGAGGCTAAGGCCTACGTGGAGTGGGGCTGGAAGGTGGGCATGGGGCCCCAGGCCTGGAGTCTGGCCTGAGGGGCTGTGACCAAATCTCACTCCCAGGTGGAGCCCAGGGTCCTGTAAGGAGGGGAAGGAGAGAGGCCACGGTGTCAGGGAGGGGATGCCGGACGACTGGGCAAGGTCACTGGTCCCCTTTCCCCCTCAGAGCCATGGAGGCCCCGCGGCCAGAGAGATCAGGACGGCTGGAGACGGGTCTGGGAGCAGAGGGAGACCCTGGGCTCCAACAGGCCTGTCAGCGAGTAAGGCTGGGGGAGAGATGAGGCGGAGAATGGCCTCTCACCTGTCAGAAAGAAAAAGGAGGAAGAGAGGAAATCTGCCCCCGACACAAACAGGAGGTGTGCCTGAGAATGCTGGGGCTCCCGGGGCAGGTGGGGACCAAGACAGGGCGAACTGTCCAGAGGAAGGGTCAAGAGATCAGATGAGAGAGTCATCGGTGGGAGACCTCCCTCCTCTCTCTCTGTCTCTCTTTCTGTCTCTGTCCCTGTCTCTCTCTCTGGCTCTGTCTCTGGCTCTGTCCCTGTTTCGTCTCTCTCACCCCCTCTCAAATCCAGCTCTCCTGGCTTAGAGTATCTGCAGGATCCCTCCCAGCTGGAGAGGATGCCAGTGGTCACATGGTCTGTATGTAGCAGATTTAGCCGGTCAGACCTGGCTTTTGTGGGTCCGTCACCATCCGTCGGGCACCAAGCAGTGGCTCTGGTGAGGACTGAGTTTAGTGAAGTGATCAGGGTGGTCTTTATGAAGCTTCATGCCCAGAACGGAAAACCACAAAGTCTCCTGGAGACATTCAGTGTGACCCCCAGGATTAAATTGGCCTGCATTTTACTTTTTATTTTTTTTAAAGCTTTTTATTTACAAAACACACACGTAGAGCGTTTTCAGCCTTCCCCCTTGTCAAGCCTTGTGTTCCAATTTTTCTCCCTTCCTCCCCCCCAATTTCTCCCTTAATCCAAAGTATGTTAAACTTGTGCAGTTCTTTTATGCTTTTTTCCACAAATATCGTGCTGCACAAGAAAAATCAGATCAAAAAGGAAAAAAATGAGAAAAAACAAAATGCAGGTGAAAATACTCTGTGGTGGTCCGCCCTCAGTCCCCCTCGGTGCCGATGGCTCTCCATCATCAGTCCATTGGCGCTGGCCTGCATTTTGGGGCGTATTTTAATAGTGCAAAAGTGGGCGTGGAGGAGATGCTGAAGAAATACGTGGGAAAGAAAGTGGCTGTCGAGAAAACAAGGAGCCAAAGGCTCATGGAGCCCCAGCTCTCAGGCCTTTGCCTCGTGACTGTCTCCTTTAAGGAAAA
>JAJPUD010004588.1:171999-190979 GCA_023553655.1 Myrmecobius fasciatus | reverse complement strand
CTTCCAGGAAATCCTGAAAGAAAACTGCCCTGAGATTGTACAATCAAAGGGCAAAATCACCATTGAAAGAATTCACCGATCACCTCCTGAAAGAGACACCAAAATTAAGACCCCAAGGAATGTCGTGGCTAAATTTCAGGACTATAGCACCAAGGAACAGATTCTGCTAGCAGCTAGAAAGAAACAATTCAAATACCGAGGTTCAATAATTAGAATCACACAGGATTTGTCAGCTTCCACACTGAAGGATCGAAGGGCATGGAACCAGATATTCTGAAGGGCAAAGGAACTTAGATTACAGCCAAGAATAACCTATCCAGCTAGAATGAGCATTATCCTCCAGGGAAGAAGATGGTCATTCAATGATATAGGTGAATTTCACCTATTTCTAATGAAAAGACCGGATCTGAACAAAAAATTCGACATCCAAACAGAACTCAAGAGATGCATAAAAAGGTAAAAAGGAAAAGTCTCTTGAGAACTTTATTTTTACTAGGGAGATACTCAAAGTTTGGGGGTATAATTAACTAGATATTACTTTGATAATATGAAAAAGAGAACTAGAGGGGAAAATGTTGTCATACTGGGGAAAAGAGGGAAAAAGTGGTAAAATAAGATCTAAAAAACAAAGGAGGTAAAAACAAGGTAAAATCACTTGAAGAGGCAAAGAAAACCTAATATAATTGAGAGAAAGAGGGGAGGGAGATGAGCACTGTGTAAATCTTACTCTCATCAGGTTGGGCTCTAAAAGTGTATATCAGACATTTGATTTCACGTAGAAACTTGTCTGTTGCTAGAGGGAAGTGGGAGGAAAAGGAGGAAAAGTAAGGGACAAACTAATAGAAGGGAAAATAGAAGAATCAGGGGAAAGGAGTAAAAACAGGGGGAGGGGATCTAAAGGGTGAAGTATTGTTTGGGGGAGGGGGTCATCAAAAGCAAAGTACTGAGGAGGGGGGAAGGGAGAAAGGGGAAAGGAAAGGGGAGTATTGTTTGGGGGAGGGGTCATCAAAAGCAAAGTACTGAGGTGGGGGGAAGGGAGAAAGGGGAAAGGAAAGGGGAAAACATAACTTGGGTAAATAAGATGGCAGGAAATAAAGAATTAGTTATTCTAACTGTGAATGTGAATGGGATGAACTCTCCCATAAAGCGGAAGCGGATATCAGACTGGATTAAAAACCAGAATCGCACAATATGTTGTCTACAAGAAACACATTTAAAACATAGTGACACATACAGAATGAAGGTAAACGGCTAGAGCAGAAAATATTATGCTTCAGGTGAACAAAAAAAAGCAGGGGTAGCAATCCTTATCTCAGATCAAGTAAAAGCCAAGATAGATCTAATCAAAAGAGATAAGGAAGGAAACTATATTTTATTAAAGGGTACCATAGATAATGTAGCAATATCTATATTAAATATATATGCACCAAGTGCAATAGCACACAAATTCCTAGGGGAGAAATTAAGAGAGATGCAAGAAGAAATAGACAGCCAAACGATACTAGTGGGGGATCTCAACATTGCTCTCTCAGAATTAGATAAATCAAACTACAAAATAAACAAGAAAGAAACTAGGGAGATAAACCAATTGTTAGAAAAGTTAGGTATGATAGATCTATGGAGAAAGTTGAATGGAGACAGTAGAGAGTTTACTTTTTTCTCAGCAGTCCATGGAACATATACAAAAATTGACCATATATTAGGGCATAAAAACCTTAAAATCAAATGCAGAAAGGCAGAAATAGTAAATGCATCCTTTTCAGATCATGATGCAATAAAAATCACATGCAATATAAGTCCAGGAGAAAATAAACCAAAAGGTAATTGGAAATTAAATAATCTAATCCTGAAGAATGAATGGATGAAAGAGCAAATCATAGACACAATCAATAATTTCATCCAGGAGAATGACAATAAGGAGACAACATACCAAAATTTGTGGGATACGGCCAAAGCTGTTATAAGGGGCAATTTTATATCTCTAGATGCTTACTTGCATAAAATAGAGAAAGAAAAGATCAATGAATTGGGCTTATTATTAAAAAAACTAGAAAAAGAACAAATTAAAAACCCTCAATTAAATACCAAATTGGAAATTCTAAAAGTAAAAGGAGAAATTAATAAAATCGAAAACAAGAAAACTATTGAGTTAATAAATAAAACTAAGAGTTGGTTCTGTGAAAAAACCAACAAAATAGATAAGCCTTTAGTTAATTTGATAAGAAAAAGGAGAGAGGAAAATCAAATTGTTAGTCTCAAGAATGATAAGGGAGAACTTTCCTCCAATGAAGAGGAAATCAGAGCAATAATTAGGAGTTACTTTGCCCAACTTTATGCCAGTAAGTTTGATAATCTAAATGAAATGGAGGAATATCTACAAAAATATAGATTGCCCAGGTTAACGGAAGAGGATATAAATTATTTAAATAGCCCCATATCAGAAAAAGAAATAGAACAAGCCATTAACCAACTCCCTAAGAAAAAATCTCCAGGGCCAGATGGATTTACATGTGAATTCTACCAAACATTCAAAGAACAATTGATTCCAATACTACACAAACTATTTGAGAAAATAGGGACAGAAGGTATACTGCCAGAATCCTTCTATGAGACCGATATGGTGCTGATAGCTAAACCAGGTAGGGTAAAAACTGAGAAAGAAAACTATAGACCAATTTCCCTAATGAATATTGATGCAAAAATTTTAAATAAGATATTAGCAATGAGATTACAGAAAGTCATCCCCAGGATAGTACACTATGACCAAGTAGGATTTATACCAGGGATGCAGGGCTGGTTCAATATTAGGAAAACTATCAGCATAATTAATTATATTAATAACCAAATTAACAAAAACCATATGATTATCTCAATAGATGCAGAAAAAGCCTTTGACAAAATCCAACACCCTTTCCTATTAAAAACACTAGAGAGTATAGGAATAAATGGGCTTTTCCTTAAAATGATCAGTAGCATCTATTTAAAACCATCAGCAAGCATCATATGTAATGGAGACAAACTAAAACCATTCCCCATAAGATCAGGAGTGAAACAAGGCTGCCCACTGTCACCATTACTATTTAATATTGTATTAGAAATGTTAGCTTTAGCAATAAGAGAAGAAAAAGATAAAAGGAATCAGAGTAGGTAATGAAGAAACCAAATTATCACTCTTTGCGGATGACATGATGGTATACTTAGAGAACCCTAGAGACTCAACTAAAAAACTACTAGAAACAATTCACAACTTTAGCAAAGTTGCAGGATTCAAAATTAATCCACATAAATCATCAGCATTCTTATATATTACCAACAAAGTTCAGCAGCAGGAGATACAAAAAGAAATTCCATTCCAAATAGCAGATGATAGGATAAAATATTTGGGAATCTATCTGCCAAGGAAAAGTCAGAAACTATACGAACTAAATTACAAAACACTTTCCACACAAATAAAATCAGACCTAATCAACTGGAAAAATATTAAGTGCTCATGGGTAGGCAGAGCGAACATAATAAAAATGACAATACTACCCAAACTAATCTACTTATTTAGTGCCATACCAATCAAACTCCCAAGAAATTATTTTACAGATCTAGAAAAAATAGTAGCAAAGTTCATTTGGAAGAACAAAAGGTCAAGGATTTTAAGGGGATTAATGAAAAAAAAGGCGGATGAAGGTGGCCTTGCTGTACCAGATCTAAAACTATATTATAAAGCAGCGGTCATCAAAACCGTTTGGTATTGGCTAAGAAATAGAGCAGTCGATCAGTGGCACAGGATAGGATATCAGGACAATCTAGGCAATAACCTTAACAATCTAGTATTCGATAAACCCAAAGACCCCAGCTTTTGGGATAAATACTCACTATTTGGCAAAAACTGCTGGGAAAATTGGAAACTAGTGTGGAAGAAATTAGGGCTTGACCCATACCTAACACCACATACCAAGATAAGATCTAAATGGGTTCATGATCTAGATATAAAGAGGGACTTTGTAAGCAAGTTAGAGGAACGTAATATAGTTTATCTCTCAGACCTGTGGAGGTGGAATAAATTTATGTCCAAAGAAGACCTGGAACTCCTAATTGAACACCAGATGGATAATTTTGATTATTTTAAGTTAAAAAGTTTCTGTACAAAAAAAACAAATGCAGACAAGATTAGGAGGGAAGCATCAAATTGGGAAATCATCTTTACATTTAATGGTTCTGATAAAGGCCTCATTTCTAAAATTTATAGAGAATTGTCTCGTATATATAAGAATTCAAGCCACTCTTCAATAGATAAGTGGTCAAGGGATATGAACAGACAATTTTCAGATGATGAAATTAAAACCATCTGTACTCATATGAAAAGTTGCTCCAAATCACTATTGATCAGAGAAATGCAAATTAAGACAACTCTGAGGTACCACTACACACCTGTCAGATTGGCTAAAATGACAGGAAAAGATAACGACGAATGTTGGAGGGGATGTGGGAAAACTGGGACACTGATACATTGTTGGTGGAACTGTGAACGGATCCAACCATTCTGGAGAGCAACTTGGAACTATGCCCAAAAAGTTGTCAAACTGTGCATACCCTTTGACCCAGCAGTGTTTCTACTGGGCCTATATCCCAAAGAGATCTTAGAGGAGGGAAAGGGCCCCACATGTGCAAGAATGTTTGTGGCAGCCCTTTTTGTGGTGGCTAGAAACTGGAAACTGAAGGGATGCCCATCAATTGGAGAGTGGCTGAATAAATTATGGTATATGAATCTTATGGAATATTATTGCTCTGTAAGAAACGACCAGCAGGACGATTTCAGAGAGGCCTGGAGAGACTTGCATGAACTGATGCTGAGTGAAACGAGCAGAACCAGGAGATCATCATACACAGCAACAACAGTATTACATGATGATCAATTCTGATGGACATGGCTCTCTGCAACAAAGAATTGTCTCAAACCAGTTCCAATTGTTCACTGAAGAAAACCATATACACCCAGAGAGAGGGAAATGAAATATGGACCACAACGTAACATTTTCATGATCTCTACTGACATTTGTTTGCATTGTGTTGCCTTTCTCTGATTCTTTTTTTTTCTTGTAGATAGGATTTTTCTTGCATAACTTCTCAAGCATTTCAACATTATTAGCATGTAGTGGACTTCCTGCCATCTAGGGGAGGGGAGGGGACTGGGTGTAAAATTTGTAATGGAAAGCTTTGTAAAGATCAACGTTGGGGAACTACCCATACATATGTTATACAAATAAAAAGCTTCAATAAAAAAAAAAAATTTAAAAAAAAAAAAAGGAAATGACTAGAAACAACAACAACAAAAAAAAAGAAAAAAGAAAAAAAAGAAATCCACTTTTGCTCTCCCCAACATTTCCTATTCCCTATTTCCAAGTCACTTTTACACTACTGCCTTAATACTTTAAAATTAAAATGGGGAGATAATTTTGAAATAAAATGTTAAAAAGTTAGGAGATACAGGTCAAATTGGTAGAAATGTCTCTGAAAATTTTGCTGAAATTTTCCTTTTATATACCTGACGGAACTAATTTTTGGGGGGTCCTATTTCTTTTACACTTATGACTTTGGGTACTTAGATTTGAAACTGGTTATTGAAAGAAATATTTCTCATTTCAATGGCTCCCCTTTTGAGATTTTTATGTGTATGTGTGTGTGTGTGTGTACGTTTCAGAGAAATTCTTTATTGAGCACTGTGTCATAGTTATTAACAACATATTTATTTGAATTCTGAGATCTTGAGATTTAAGGAAGGTATTGTCCCCCATATCTTTCACCCTTCTAGTAACCACAGTTTAAGAAGGAAATTGAGAAGCTAGAGAGTGTCCAAGGAGGGCAACTAGTTGGTGAAGGATCTTGAGAATGTCATGTGAAGATGGACTGAAGAAACTGGGCATGCTTAATCAGGAGAAGAGAAGATTAAAAAATTATATTACTAATATACTTGTCATTTCATTAATGGAATAATCTTGGGATAATATTGCATATCTACTAGTCAATAGAATATAGTGTATCTTGCCATCACAGACTAGAGAATAAGATGAATCTGGGACAGCTCAAATATAAGTAGATCTGCAACTTATAAATGAGTTGTGTTTTCAGGGAAAAAAAAATATTACGAGTAATTTAGTTGTTTGAAACTCAGAAAATATTTACCTATGGACAAAATAAGTTGTACATCTAGTAGGTATTACAACAAGGTATTAGTAAATAATTCTGTCAAGAATGTGTAGGATTCAGGCTATGTGATTGACAAAAAGAACTTAATGACTAGTTTGCAACTTCTATTTATGATATTGTTTTCCTGGCAAAATACATTCAGACATTTCCTTATGTCAGGTGTATATTTCCTTCTCCTCATGGCAGGCCACTGACTGTCTAGGATACAAGAAATTCCGTGATTTAGATCCACTTCTCCTTTACTGTGGGTTGTCTTCTTGGTAGAACATTGAATAGTATATTTGCATATAGAATGTTCACAAAATAGGTGCTTATAGGTCATTAAGAATCTGTCTATAAGGGCAGCTAGGTGGTGCAGTGGATAGAGTACCAGCACTGAAGTCAGGAGGACCTGAGTTCAAATCTGGTCTCAGACACTTAACATTCCCTAGCTGTGTGACCCTGGGCAAGTCACTTAACCTCAATTGCCTCAGAAAAAGAAAAAAAAAAGAATCTGTCTATTTATTTAGATAATATAGTGCATAAGTTCCCAAGACTTGTTAGTGATGGGGATATTACACCTAAATCAGCTGTCAATGTGTAGTAAGACTATTTGTCATTGTAAAAATCAGCTTAGTTTTTTTTAAAAAAAAAAAAAAAAAGGAAAATGAGTAATGAGAAAAATGTGTGACATACAGTTGAAACATCTCACTCATGAACTATTTATACTGGTAATCAGCTCCAAGAAATTGACATAAAAAATTACATTGACACGGATTATAATATAATATAGAAGCTTAATGTAAATCCTTTACTAAAACAAGATCACAAGAGCCCAGAAAGTGCCTTAGTCAGTAAACATTTGATTTACTTGCTAAATGGAGAGAGACAACCTCCAAAGTCAACACTAGTTTAAAATATAAATTTGTGAAATCACATAGAAGGTAGATAGACAGTTGTGAACAGTACCAATTCATAAAGCAGAAAGAAAACTTGATAAGAGATCCAGACAAGTAAAATGAGCTTAAGAGCTTCTAAAGGTGAAACTAGGAAAGATCTATAATGCTATTTTAACAGTTTTTGCTATCTGATAAAAACAGTGGAAGTGCCAGAGTTGGACCCAATATCATAATATCATACAATTTTGAGAGAGATGAGACATTGATATGCCTGATATCTCTGATAACAAAAGTATGTTTAAAAAAAAAAAAATCTAGGCCCCTACTAATAAACCCTCTCTCCCAAAAACAACCAAGAAAACAATAACCACTACCAGCATGTATGACTGCCTTCCTACTTAATAGAATCATTATACAAGTCATTTATACATGAATAATGGATCTTTGATGAATGTTTAAGTAGGGAGCAAACAAGCTTTCAATGGAAATATTCAGCAATGGGATTACATCTTTACCCTATCACAACTAACTGAAAGATATCAAAAAAAAAAAAAATATCCCATTAAGTTCATTGTTAGATATTTATTTATTTATTTATTTATTTGCTTTTTGCTGGGGCAATTGGGGTTAAGTGACTTGCCCAGGGTCACACAGCTAGGGAATGTTAAGTGTCTGAGACCAGATTTCAACTGAGATCTTCCTGACTTCAGGGCTGGTGCTCTAACCACTGCTCTACCTAGCTGCCCCTAGATAATTATTTAGACAAAAAAAAAAAAAAAGCATCTAATTTGGGAAAGCCAAAAAACTGCTTAAAGACTCTTTTTCAATAAGATGTCTCTCATTTATATATCAAAATCACTTGAGATCCAAATATAACAGTAAAAATAACTTTATTTAATGACTTATGCAAACTATCAAGTCAGTATTAAATGCAAGGAGATAATAATCTCACCAAAGATATTCACCACTTTTATGGAAGAGAGCTATCACAGTATCCAAATTGAGGAGAATTTTTCTGTTGATATGAGATCTCCAAGATGCCCCAGTTTGTTGGTAATGTTATACTAGTTGTTTTAGTTCCTGGAACATTGCATAGCCTCTTAGAGATCTGTAATTGTGCAGAAAAAAAAAAAAAAAAAAAAACCTTTGGCCTGACTATCCATGCAAGAAAAACCAAATAGGTGAAGAGTGTTGATTAGATTTTGTCATACATTTGAAGGATATATATTTGAAACCATCAATACAGGTGAGTTGGAGACAAAGTCAAAAAAGAGAAAGAGTAATCTGTAATGCCTTCATGAAATTGCTGTGTGACAACCTTGAATATAGTAGTATCTGAAGAATTGAAAAAGAGTATCATAGAGGGGACCATGAAGGGTCACATAATGGGTAGGAGTCACCTATCATATGTGCCCATCAAAGAAGAGGAGTAAAAAAATGTGTCTGAGGAAATGGATGATAAAAAGAAAAAAAAAAAAAAAGGCTACTTATTAATGTGAGAACAGGACAAAGAAAACTGCCAGCATTTTCAGTGGATGCCCTTCTGGAGAACTCATGGGAGAACATAGGCAAAGAGTCTCACAAGATAGCAGGCTTGGTTGGATTGCTGACTGCATTATGGGATGGAAGTCTCAAATTGATGAGATCATAGATCCACTTGAGTGTTTGAGTAATATGTCCAATTTATCCGTATTTCATTACTTTCTATTCCTTAGTTACCATGTTCCATTCTGGCAAAGCTCAAATCACTCTTTTTAAGAATGAGTCATTCTACAGGCTTTGCAGTTAGCTTTCGGACTCTCTTGGGCTGCCATTTGATAAAATGGTATACTATTTGAGTTTTTAATACATCCAGTAACATTTGGTTTTTATTCCATGTGCATTTGTTTAATTTTAAGATTCTTTGTCTCTTTCTTGCTTATTGGCTGAGGGCATAATTTTTGACTGACTCCCTCTCCAAAGAAAGCATGGGTAACCTTTAGGAACATCACTAGAAAGCATTTTAATTTAAGAAAAAAGCATAGCCACATGTTGTAGCCATGCTAAGCAATAATATTTTAATAATGCCTTTTTACATTATTTCCTGCTGATAAAACAAATGTGTAAAATTTCCAAAAAGACATTTTTTTTACTAATGGCATTTGTCAAAGAACATCCAAAGAAAAAGCATTATCTTGTTAAAATGCAATGCCAAAACTTTTACATATTCTTTCTAGAATTTTTGGGGGGGAATGGAGCAGAGTTTCAGGTTTATAAAGGCAGGATAATAATGCAAGAATATTTTTTAAATTTTTAGTTATTTTCATTCAAAATGATCTCCAAGACCCTCCATCTCTAAATTTCTTTGGTTAGTATTTGTAACTGCAATTCATTTATTTTTATTATTATTTTTATATGTTTATATTGTTATCATGATAGGTAGAATTGTATGTTTATTTCCATGTATATCAAAAATATAGGGTTTAAAACTGAAAACAGCCTTATAATTCAAGAAGGCCAAACCATTCATTTTATAGATGAGGATACTAAAATCCAGAGATTAAATTACTCATCTGAGATCATATACTTATTGACTGACAAAACTAGAGCCTGAACTGAGATCTCCTAATGTTTAGCTTGATACTCTTTCTACCACTTTTTTTGGGGAGGGGAGAGAGGGAAGGTACAGTTACACACATTTATTTCCTATTGGCTTGTCAAGATAAATTAGCCTTTTGTTCCTTTATGCCTTCTTCATCTTTAGTGGAAAATCTAGTAGGGGGTCTTACCTCTATTCTGTTCTTTCCCTCTTTGCTTTCCTCTCATTGTATTATCAGCTGTTGACAGACCTCAGGAAATAACCCCACAAGCTAGCCTGACCTCAAAGAACAAATGCTTCATAAAAAGATTGTCTATTAACTGTTGGTTAAACTGTAGCAGTGATTTTACATGAAAAGAATGTGAATGCTTGGTGAGAGTTTTACAAAGGAATCCTCCACCTGGAAATAAGTGTTTAAAGACAATTGTAAAGGTGGCCTTTTGCTAATAGTGAAATGGTGGTGAATGGAAGACTGGGAACTGAGGGCTTCTGCAGCATATTGTTAAAATGCTATATTCCAAAGCATGAGTCATGGATGTCTTTATGGTTACACATCCTTCCTTGCATATGAGGAATAAACTTTAGAGAAAAGGAAGTTAAGAGAAAACAGAAGTGTGAATAGCTGCTAATGGTACTCTCTCTGGCTCCATTCAGTCTGCTATTTCATCATACATATAGGGGGTAGTTCAGAGATTCCTTTCCTGGCAAATAAGTGGCAACATATGTTTGAAACAGTGAATGGAAACTATAGGGGAAAAAAATGACAGGCATATGGCAATAGGAAGGCAAGGGGAAATTTGTTGCCCTAATGTTAGCCACATAATTGCTACTCTTAACTATAGAAGGGTTGTTTTATTTAAAGAAACCTGTTTAGTATATCAGTATGATTTTTCTATGGATAGTAAACATTTTTCTAGCTTTTCCATGTCTATTATTGAATGGAAGTCACTTTCATATCACAATTATATATAAAGGTTGTAGAGAGAAGGGATACAAAAAGGAAAGGTGACAAAAAGTTAACAAAGAGAAAACCTTTAAAAAAAGTTTATCCTAAAAAACAAAAAACAAAACAAAACAAAAAATACCCTCTAAGTTCATTCACTGAGATTGTTGTTGTTTATCATTTTTTTTTTTAAGGCAATTGAGGTTAAGTGACTTGCCCAGGGTCACACAGCTAGGGAATGTTAAGTGTCTGAGATCAGATTTGAACCAGGTCCTCCTGACTTCAGGGCTGGTGCTCTACCCACTGTGCCACCTAGCTGCCCCTGTCCTTCATTCTTGAAGAGGATCATGACATCAGGGAATTGTTGCTGTGCCATGCAAGTGAACTGGATGTAAGTGAGGGAGGGCTGGGCAAGGTCACCTGCCTCACTTTCCCCTACAGAGCCATCTGGGTCCAGTAGCCAGATAAAAATCAGGACGACTAGAAAAGGAGATTAGCAGGTAGATCACAAATCATTGTTTCATTTAAATGGATGTGAGTGACTGTAGGACATTGGGTTTTATTCTGTAGCTATAATAACTACTGTCCTTTGTACAATCATTGGAGGTTTCAAAACATCTAAAAAGGAAACAGTGGTAATTTTGTGATCTATTTTTTAATGAAATGCATTTTTACCAAGTAAGGGTAATAATAGTTTTATTAGCAAGCCACTGAGAAATATTTCCTTTTGCCCATTAAAAAAAAAAAAAATCCTTCATTGCCAAACTGCAGTTTTCTCAAACTGATAGCCTTTTCGGTACTTTAATTATACCCTACTATGCCAGTAAATCTGTGGTCTCATCAATGCAGATTATCTCTCTTGATCATAGTTCTTTTTTTCCTCTTTTTTAAATAGCTTTTTTATTTTCAAAACATATGCATAGATAGTTTTCAACTTTTATCCTTGCAAAACCTATGTTCCAATTTTTTTTTCTCCTTCCCTTTTTCCTCCCCCCTCCGGTAAATGGCAAGTAATTTAATATATGTTAAACACATTTAATTCTTCTATACATATTTCCACAATTATCATGCTGCACAAGAAAAATCAGATCAAAAAGGGAAAAAAATGAGAAAGAAAACAAAATGCAAGCAAATAACAAAAAAAGTGAAAGTACTCTGTTGGGATACACACTTAGTCCCCACAGTCTTCTCTCTGGGTGCAGATGGCTTTCTCCATCACAAGATCATTGGAAATGGCCTGAATCACCTCAATATGGTCTCGCTTCTTTTAAATGAGCAAACAGGAGAATTTTTTTTTTTTTGATATGTGTGAGTAGTAACTGAATTGTGGCCTAATAATTTCATCATAGAAAAAGAGCTTCAGGAAGGAAACAAGTATTTATTAAGTACCTATATTTACCAGACATTGTGCTAAGTGCTTTACAAATATCTTAACTAGGAGGTAGGTACCATTATTGTCCCTATTTTATAGTTGAGGAAACTGAGATAGACAGGGGTTAAGAGATTTGCTCAGACCAGGGATGAATTTGAACTCTACAGTCCCAGTGGTCTATCTGCTGCACCACTTAGCTTGAAGAAAGATGCTTATAATTCATCTGCAGAATTTTACTACTTATGAAAAATAAATTTTAGTAAACTTTCCAAAACAAAATTAGTTCTATACATTTTATTCTTTAAGTCTTGAAGTTGATCCAGGATATTATTTAGAAGAGCATATTCATGTGTGTGTATATACACATACATATACATAAACATATATGTGTGTATACACATGTGGCTATAGGTGTAATTGTTACCAATAATAACAACAGGTGTATAGGATACATTAAATTTTACAGAATATTTTGTTCATAATAACTGCAAGATTTTAAAGACCCAGAATTCTCTGTCCTTCTTACTTAAATTCTTCTACTTCTTTAGTTCTTCTTAAGAGGCTTGATTTTTGTCCTCCCAAAATCAATGACTATATCTTCAAACCTTAGTAGATATTATTCTCCATGAGTTTCAGCACCCCCCCCCAAAAAAAAATCATCCAGTTTTTGAATGGAAATCAATCCAGGTGGTTACTCCTGGCGATGAACCTCTGCAAACTACTTGGTTTGTTACATAGGCAGAGCTTAAAAATCTGTTACATAAGATAGAGCCTACAAAGATAGTTAAAATCACCTGTACACCAAGATGAGGCAAGTGACTGATAGTAAAAATGAAGTATTAATGAATTAGGGTACTAATTATGACATAATTTAATTATGTCTGGAACTATGCCTGCTTTTAACTTTATATCACTGCTTTCAATATCAAGTGCAATATTCTGCATATAGGTAGTACTAATAGAGTAATACTGTAAGTCAATCAATCAACATTTATTAAATGCTTCCTACATGCCAAACCTATTGCTAAATAATGAGGATACAAAAAGGCAAAAGGCAATTCTTGCTTTTAGGGAATTCATTCTTCTGAGGGATATAACGTGTAAAAATATGCATACACACAAGTTACATACAGGATAAATTTGAAATCATTAACAAAAGGATACTCCAGATTTATGAGGGTTGAAAAAGCCTTTCTGTAAAAGGTGGGATTTTACTTGGGACTAAAAGGAAGCCAGAGAAGCCAGTACGCATATATGGAGAGGAGAGAGCATTCCAAGAATGAAAGAATGCCTTATAGCTTAGAGATCGAGTATCACATTCATAGGATCTCAAATGAAATAATGTATGTAAAAAGTGCATTTTTAAATCTAAAGCACTATAAGAATGATTTTATTTTTGTTCATTGTAATCTGTTGTAAAGTTCACATACAGTAACAACTGATGTTTATATAATACTTTACAATTTAGAGAAAGAAGATTTAGGTCATAGCAGTTCTATCCACAGATGGGACCCAGTGGAATGGAAAAAGATTTGTCTTTGATTTTTTTTTTTTTTTTTTAAACAAGGCAACTGTGGAATTGAGGAAACTGGCTTGCCCAGAGTCACACAGCTAGGAAGTGTTAAGTATCTGAGGTTGGATTTGAACTCAGGTCCTCCTGACTCCAGGACTGATGCTCTCTCTATTCATTGTGCCATCTAGCTGCTCCAAGAATTGTTTTTGGTATTCAAAACAGGAATTTAAATACTGGTTCTTTTTACTCTCCTTGGAATTCTTTGGGAGATCAATTTATTTGGACTTCATTTTCCAATCTAAAAATGAAAGGAATTGGAATTGCTAAATTTTAAGATTGTATAAAACAGTGTTATAATAGATTGAGAATTAAAGAAATTTTAGATATGGTAAACTGTATGTGATTCAGAATTGGCCATGAAAACATTGGAGACAACCAAATGTTTGGCCTTAAACACTTTACTTAGCCTTTTCTGTGCTTCTTTTGGAATCAGGATTAGCTTCTTAAATTTTGAACAAGGGTCAGAAAGCTACATTAGACTCTATACAATCTCCTTTCCCCAAAGACTATATAACTTGTCTTGAGAATGAACCATATAATTTATGGGAGAGCATATAAAATTGGGTTACCTTGTATTCTTTTCTAAAACACTTCCTCTTTCTCACATCTATATTATAAGAGGAACAACATTCTCCAAATCAGCCTGGCTCTTGAAACTTTAGTGTTCATCCCATTATGCATTTGTCTCTACTTTTCTCTTCCTCTTGTTACCACTCTAATTATCAAGGCCTTGATACCTCTCATCTGGACTAACCAAATAACTTTTTGACCACTTTTGCTTCTGAGTTTCTTTTTACTCTGACAAACATTGCTGTTTCCAAAGTAGATTTCCAAAACCATTCATCCTTTGCTCAAAGATCCCATTCCTTACCAAATAAAGTCTAAGCTCATTTGTTTGGCATTATAGGCTTTTTATCATCTAAAGGAGATTCCATTGTGTGGTGGAAAAGAGGGCTGTTATACAGTCAGAGGTCACTGCTTCTGATCTCACTTCTCATGCTTAATGCTTTTGTGACCTTGGTTAAGTAAATTCATTTCCTTGGGCCTCATTTTCCTCAAATTTAAAATGATAGAATTGAATTATTAGAAATGTTTTTGTCTCGTACATCCCTTTGGGAATCTATTGAAGCCTGTGGATCCTCTTATTAAGTAACAGAAGGAAATGCTAAATTCCAATTAAAAATTAGTGAAAATAATAATATAATTTTCTGTTTACTATATAGTTCTTGCCACATTTCCCATTTTATCTTGTATATGATGAAGAATGAAGGGTTGAATTGTAAAGGATATAGAAAAATTCAGAAACCCTAAAATTCAAAGTGTTTACCTTGGTTACTTCATCAAAGTTCTGAAATTCTGAGTTGACTCAAAGGAAGTTTCATATTTATAGATTTTACTCCTACCTATTTTTTCCCCTATCTGTGATTGTTATAAATGAGACTTGACTTTTTTGAGGGGGAGAATCTGCTATGAGATTTTAGTATGCAGAAAAATACTGGACATGATTTCGGGAATTATGAGAACAAATCTGATCCCTGACACTTAACAAGTTGTATAACCATGGACAGTTTCTTTAGGCTAGTCAATCGGTAAGCATTTATTAAGTATCTATTATGAGCCAAGTACTGTGATCCTAAGTTTTTGTTTTTTTGTAATATGGAAATAACTGCATTGGATAGTACCCATTTCTCAAATAGTTAAAGGAGGATAAAATTAGATACCATCTGTGATACATTTGGCAAACCTCAAAGGGCTAAGTATCAGTTATAATTCTTGCTTACAAGATACAAAACAAAAAATACTAAATACTAAATATTTAGATTAAATCTCTATTTTATCAAGCAGGACTGTGAGAAAATAGATGTGTTGGCAGGCAACAAAATCTTTTCTTAGACATTATAACTACTTTCAGGGAAGACATTTTCTTATTGGCCTAGATGTATGCCCATACCAAAAGACCTAAAACTCTGAACTTTAAATAAAAACATAGCTCATAGATTTATTGCCAGAATAGACTTTAGAGTTTATCTAATCTTGTCCCATCATTTTGTAGATGAAGTAATTTAGGCCTAAAGAGAAGTGAATTACTCAGTGTCACAAAACCTAGACTTCTGACTTTAAATCCCTTGCTCTTTTCAATGGTTTTGAGTAGGAAAAAAACTAGCGTTGTTCTGTTCAATATTTACATAAGTGATTTGTCAGTCAGTGGAATGAAATTGTCCAGGTGACCTATTGGCATGTTGCTGTATCATCAATCCCATGTCCTAACTAGGAAACATAAAAAGACAATCTGAACAAAACTTTTCTTGTGTAACCACAAATTTGCAGTAGATGGACTTGAATATTTATGTGTATGTTACTCTTATGTACACCCCCCTACGCAAATGTTCATTTTGTTTAGTATGTTAGTACTTTTTTTGTTTACCCTTTGCTAACACAGTAGTTGTTAGTTACTAGTAGTATGACATAGAAGTGAATTTAAATTTCAGATATGAAAACAGAGACTTTTTTCATGAGACTATGGAATTTCTTGAGCTAATCTTCTATTTACTTAATTATTGCTCATTTACATAAAGATTAGAAGTGCTAAGCATAGGTATGTAAATAAAAAAATTTATCACTTTTGCTCCAGAGCATTTTATGTTGATAACTGCAAATTCTTTTCCTTGATCACATTAGATAAAATTTTTACATGTGGAATGTTTTGAAGCCTTCAACAAGTAGTCTTTACTTTTCAGATAAACATAAATCTAATCATTTAAGAAGAAAACAAGCCAAATAGTGTTTTCTTCTAATTAATTTATATTATTTAGAAAGAATCCAATCAATTTCATAAAACCTTAGTTTTAAAAACAAACTTCTAAGATGAAAATATTTTAGTTTGTAATTTTTTTTGTTGTTGTTCATTTCTGGTCATTGTGGATCTTTTCTTTTCTGTGGATCTTACCTCCAGGGTAATACAAACTCCTCTGGCTTTCAGAGCTCTTTATAACTCACCTCTCCTGCCCCCTTAGCCTTTCTAGTCTATACATTACATCTTCACCTTCCCCCTCTCCTCAACCCACATATACTCTGTGGCTTCTTGTGATGCTTGTTTCTTGTGAATCCTTGAATAAGATACTCTATCTTCTCTCTGGGCATTTTCATGGATTGTTCCTGAATATTTGAAATGCTTCTCTCCCCACATCTTCCCCCCCTCTCTGGTTATTTGCTTCCCTAGATAAAATCCTACCTTGTACAAGAAGTCTTTGCTAATCTCACTTAATTCTAGTGCCTCCCTTTGTTGATTATTTCAGTAATTTCCTGTATATAATTTCTTTGTAAAGCATTGTTTGCCTGTTGTCTCTCTCATGTTAGATTAGTAAGACCCTTAGGGAGCAGGGACTGTGCTTTATATTTATTTCTCTCCCTAGCATTTAGGACAATAATTGGCAAATAGTAGGAGCTTAATAAATACTTTTTGACTGCCTTTAATAATGTACGGAAGTGAAAGGGAAGATTGACATGCTTTAAAATAACAGTGGAATTTTGCATGTTATTTAAAAAAAACAAACAGCTATTTGTCCTGACCATGTAAATTACTTTGAGACAAAGTTATAGAAATTAAAAGCTCATTTATGTAAAAATGTTATTTTTGGTAATTTGCTCTGTATTATTTGTTTTCTCACAATCATTTAGTCTGTGTTATACCTCCTTGCTTCCAATATAAAACTTTTTCCAATATAAAACTGGAAAGAGTTACCTCTTAGACAACCAAGTGATAAAATGAATAGAGAACTGGGTCTGTTTTCAGGAAGACTTGAGTTCAAAGTTAGCCTCAGATACTTACTAGCTGTGTAATCCTGGGCAAATCACATAACCTCGTTTGACTCAGTTTCTTCAATTGTAAAATGGAGATAATGACACCAGTCTTACAGGGTTGTTATAAGGATCAAATGAGATGTTCTTAAGCACAGCACAATATCTGGCCCATAGTGGGCACCATACAAATACTTAATCCCTTCCTCCTTATAAAATACTTCCCTAAATATGTCTTCTTTAAAATGCTTAGTTATATATATTTATTGTAGTACTAATATAAGTTCTACAAACTCTAATCAAGTAAGTGTAAATATATTTACTTGACATATGTGGTATATTAATGCCATGAAATGCCATAGTACTTATCTTAATAACTACTTGTTTTGCTTCAAGAGGATAGGAGTAGAGTTGGGAAAGGAATGAGTCTGTCTTTGAGTTTTGGTTTCACATCTTCCCTGGTGATCATTATCAACAATATTAAGTACTATGTAGAAAAAGCCTTCTTTTTAAAACCTTGCATTCTGTGTCTGGATTAGAATCAAAGTTGTGTCCCTAAAATCAGTTCTCTTTGAAAGGAAAAATATATACTTGGATATATACCGGGGATTCTCAACCTGGAGTTAAGAGCATGTTTTTGCTGTTGTTAACTGTTAGAAATTTTAAAAAATATTTTCATAACTGTTTTCCAAAATAATTTATTCCCTTAGTGTTAGATGGAGTTGGAGAAGTTGGTTGGAGCCTCCAGACTGGACAGAATCTTGAGTACCAAGCATCAAGAAATGTGTATTTACTTGGTAAGGGTTGGAGAGCCCAGTGGATAATTACTAACGTCATTAAAGTGATACAATCATATGTGTGTATGCAGATGTCTGACCCATCAGTCAGATGTGGTAGGGAAAAGAGCGAAGAATTAGGAAAACCTGTTAGAAGACTGGGTCCACTTTACCAGATGAAAAGTAGTAAAGTCAAGTCTTGCACTATTGTATACAAAATGGCAATGATAAGGGAGGAAGGGACACTGAGAAGGTGGAATCACTAGAACACAGCAACTTTTTGGATGAAGGACAGAGTAAAGAGAAAAGAGTCAAAGATATCCCCAAGTTTTCAAACATGGGTAACTGGGAGAATGGCAGCCTTACCAAAGGAACAAAGAACAAATACAGGATTTGGAGAAAAGACAAATGAGTTTGATTTCAGGCAGGCCAAGCATGAGGGGCTGGGGATGAGTCCTGGTGGAGCACTCCCTCCTTGATTTACATTTTTACAGTTTTTCTCTTTCAGCTTATGTACTATCTTCTGCAAAGTATCTTTTCCTGATCTCTTCACTGATAATGATTTCCCTCCCAAACTCTATTTAGTACTAATTGTTATTGGTTTTCAGTTGTGTCTGACTCATTCTGATCCTACTTAGGATTTCCTTGGCAAAGACACTTCAATAGTTTGCCATTTCCTTCTCTAGCTCATTTTACAGATGAGGAAACTGTGGCAAACAGGATTAAGTGACTTGACCAGGATCACACAGCTAATAAATGTATGTGGCCAGATTTGGACTCTGGAAGATCAGTCTTTTTGACTCTGGGCCTGATGCTCGAGAGAGAGAGAGAGAGAGAGAGAGAGAGAGAGAGAGAGAGAGAGAG